>SZWC01003912.1:146108-166208 GCA_023375785.1 Penium margaritaceum | reverse complement strand
GCCCAGAAGTCAACAAGAAGTTTATCCTGGTCAAGGAGGTCCTTATGGTCACCTCATTCATGCCCCTGGTGCATTTGGAGGCCATTAGGAATGAACTCGGATCCCTGGCGGTGGAATATCCCGCCACCCATGGCGGGTACCAGATTCCACCCACCCAACACCCGTTTATCGGGCTAGGCTAACTTTCTGAATACTCACTCAAATCGAGCGATTCAAAGCTTGATCCTGCATGGAAAAATCCAAGGAATCCAAATCTAAAGTCAGATCAGGTGTTCGACTACTCCTCAGTGGTCAAACCAGGGAGTACGATCAACGGCACTCATGGTAAGGGGCACACCATGTCAACAATCTCCCCCTTGCACCGCAACCTTGATGCCCTGTCCTTGGAACCTGTAGCATTTTAAACTTCATAGCGCAGACCAAGCTCCATGCAGCTTGCGTCGTGCCTGTCCTTGGGCTATGCCTTGGTCATGGCATCGGCGAGCATGCGCTTAGTGCCACAATGCATAATAGCTGCATCTCCCTTCGCCACCAAGTCCCGCGCGTAGTGATGACGGATCTCGATGTGCTTGGTCCTCCTGTGTAGCACTGGGTTCTGGGTCAGGTTAATGGCACTCATGTTGTCAACGTTGAGCACCGTTGGCTTCCTTTGCGGCACGCCGATCTCCTTTAACAGCCGACGTAGCCACACCGCCTCCTTTGCGGATTCCGCGAGCGCGATGTACTCCGCTTCGGTGCTGGACAGCGCCACACAGTCTTGCTTCCTGCTTGCCCATGAAACTGCTGCAACACCAAGCACAAACACGTACCCCGACGTTGATTTTCTATCATCCACATCACCAGCCCAGTCGGCATCAGAGTAGCCGGCCAACCCGAGGGAGTCATCACACGCTCCCCCTCCAAACACGAGCTGCGACTGTTTTGTCGCCTTGAGATAGCGGAGGATCCGCTTCACTGCTTGCCAATGCAACGGCCCAAGGTCAGTAGCATAGTGGTTCACTTGGCCTTCCGCGAAGGCTAGGTCGGGCCGCGTCGCCACCATGGCGTACATGATGCTCCCCACTGCGGACTGGTATGGCACACCTGCCATCTCCTCCTTCTACTCGTCCGTGCTCGGGCCCATGCTCGAGCTCAACTCACATGTGGTGGTCATGGGTGTGCCGATGTGGTTGCACTCCTCCATGTTGTAGCGGCGGAGCACCTCTTGCACGTTCTATTCCTGCCCCATCTCGAGCGTGCGTGCCTTGCGGTCCCTCCTGATGGCGACACCGAGGTAGTACTCGAGCTCGCCCATGTCGGTCATTTCAAGCCAACCGCCCAGCTGCCGCTTCAGGTTCACCAACTCCTCCATGTCCGATGACACAAGGATGAGGTCATCCACGTAGAGGACCACGATCTGGTGCAACCCCGGCTGCTTTTGCACGTTTATGCTTTGATCTGCATCGCAGCGCTTGAAGCCAAGCTTGGCCACGAAGCCGTCCATTTTCAGGTACCACATGAGTGGCGCTTGCTTCAGTCCATACAGCGCCTTGCGAAGCCGGCACACCTTCCCCGGCGGCGCATCCACCCCCTCCTGCACCTCCATAAGGACCTCCTTTTCCAGGTCGCCGTTGAGAAATGCGGTTTTCACGTCCATTTGGTGGACTTCGTAGTCACGCGCTGCCGCCACCGAGAGGATGGAACGGATGGAGGCAAACTTCGCCACCGGCGCGAAGGTTTCATCATAGCGTTCTCCTTTTCGCTAGGCGTACCCCTTCGCGACCAGCCGCACCTTGTACCGCTCCACCTTCCCCTCCTTGGTGAGCTTCTTCTTGAAGATCCACTTGGAGCCGATGATTTTCGCGCCCTCCGGCCTATCCATTAGCTGCCAAGTACCGTTCTCTTCATGGGAGGCGAGCTCAGATTTTATGGCTCCCTCCCACTCAGCCCCATCCTTCTGCTGTAGCGCCTCCTTGACGGTCTCGGGCTCCTCTTGCGCAAAGAACGCTTGAGCAAACCCAGTCCAGGTGCCCTGTGCGGCATCGTACCGTTTTGCCGTCCTCCTTGCGCATCCGCTTCTCCGGGGCTGCTTCTGTTGAGGCTGTTGCTGCTGCTGCCGCTGCTGTTGTTGTTGCTACTGCTGCCCTCTCACTGCGCCACTCGCACCGCTGGCCTGCTCCCCCTCTCTTGGGGACCGTGGAGATGCGGGCTCATTCTCCGCCTCCTTTTTCAGCTCCACTGCTGCCGGCGCTTCGGACTCATTGTCCGACGCGGCTGAATGCAAATCAGCCGCTCCAACATCGCCCGGATGGTTCTCGCCGGCTGGAACCGATGGGATGTCACCCTCTTTTGCGTCCTCCGGTGTCTCCCCCTCAAGGAGTGACAGCCACTCCCCCCGCTTGGAGAGACCAGCGTCCTTGTCCGTCCAACGGCTGTCCTCGTCAAACGTGACGTCGTGACACTTCACGATCTGCTGCCTCCGCGGGTCAAAGAGCCGGTACGCCTTGCTCCTGCTCTCGTACCCGACAAAGATGCACCGACGAGTCCGCGGGTCCAGCTTGCCCCGCCCCTCTCGTGCTTGCACAACAGCATGTGCAACACAACCAAAAATGCGGAGGTGTGCCACAGTTGGCTTCCTCCCGCTCCACACTTCTTGTGGCGTCTTCCACACCTTGGACTCTGCATCTTTTAGCGGCTTTGTCGGCATCAGGTTCATGATGTACGCCGCTGTCCGTGCCGCCTCGCCCCAGTACCGCTGCGCGAGGCCAGCATCGCTCAACATGGACCGGACCATGTTGAGGATGGTGCGGTTCGCCCTCTCGGCAACGCCGTTTGCTGCGGAGAGTTTGGCATAGTTTTCTGCCACGCGATCCCCTTGCTCTTCATCCATGTCGAGCAGCCCTCGTACTCGCCACCGTTGTCGCTCCGGAACGCCTTCACCTTCAACTCCGTTTGCTGCTCCACAGCCGCCACGAATTCTTGCATGCATGACAAGACATCGCTCTTCCTCTTGATGATGTAGAGATAGAGCTTGCGGCTGTGGTCGTTGATGAAGGCGACAAAGTAGCGCACCCCACCAATGGAGGGATCAAACGGTCCACACACATCTGTGTGCACCACCTCCAACTTCGCCGATGCACACGTCCCTTTGCCATCAAACGGCTGCCGTGTCGCCTTGCCCACCACGCATGGCTCGCACACAGCATTCCTGGCTGCATCGAGGCCTTTGACCTCAAGGCCCCGCACCACTTCTTTCTTCGCCATGTCCCTCACAGTTGAGGGAGCGATGTGACATAGGCGGCGGTGCCACAGGTCCAGAATTCCTTCATCCTTTGTCACGAGGTTGACGGCGTCAGTCCTTACCGCATCGACAAGGACCTTGGTGCGAAGAAGGTACAGGTCCTCCTCCCTCTTGCCACGTGCAATCACCTCGCCATCCCCCTCCTTCCGGATGATGGCCTCCTTCTTGTTGAAGAGTATCTCAAGCCCCTTGTCGGTAAGGCGGCTCACTGACAGCAGATTTGTCCCAAAGTTGGGCATGTGGAGCACGTCGTAAATGGTGCACGGAATGACTTTTCCGTTCACCACCGACTCAATGCGAACATTGCCTTCACCCGCGGCCAACTCTATTTTGCCGTTGGCCACTGTCATGCGCCGCTCGGTGGCGCCGTAGGTGACAAACGCCGCCCGGTTGCATTGTGTGTGGCGGCCTGATCCGGAGTCAATCACCGTGACTTGCGGATCTGTCAAGTCGGTAGATTCCCTGGCCATCATGGCTTGGGTGTCCTTTTTCCCGCCCTTCCTGGGTTGGTCCGACTTCTTGTTGGGGCAATCACGTGCATAGTGGCCCTGTTTGCCACAATTGTAGCACTCTCCCTTGTTGTCACCTTTCTTGGTGCCCTGCTTGGCACCCTTCCCCTTCTTGCCTCCCCCTCCACCTTGAGGGTGGACGGCATAGGCGGAACTTGATGTTGCCCGACTCTCTCTCCCACCACGCCGCATCCATTCATTGCGGACGTACTCAGCCACCTTCGGGTAGTTTAGCTCATCGGCGGACCAGCCGCCTACGACGGTGATCATGGGACTCCAACTGTCCGGCAAGGCCAGGAGGAGGATCATGGCTTGCAGCTCAGTATCGACCTTCCATCCGGTGGCTACGCACTCGGCAGTGAGGGACTCAATCTGCTGCAGGATCTCCATGATATCGTCGCCTTCGTTGGCTCAGAGGGTGACGAGCCTCTTGAAAACGAAGAGCTGGTTAGCAAGGTTGGTGGAGTGGTAGATGGTGCAGAGTTTCTTCTAGGCCTCCGCGGCCTCCGTGCATCCTTGAATCAGTGCGCGCTGCGGCGGTGCTAGCGCTAACACCAACAATGCAAGTGCCTTCTTGTTGCGCTTCTTGTACTTGTCCACTTCCTCCGGCGTCGTGGTATCCGGAGACGCGGTCTCTTCACCGTTGACCAGCTCAAGGAGGCCCTTGTCATTGAGGTAGACCTCAAACAACCACCTCTACAAGGGGAAGCCGTTTCCATCAAACTTGGAGACGGCGCCGATGCTCTCTTGCTCGGTCGTTGCCATGGCACGCGGCGGTAGCGTGAAACTTGAAGAGCTAGGGTCCTTCTAGGCATGTGGGCCCATAACCCTTTGTTGGCTCTAGTGGGTGTGGAGGCACCCTTAAGGATGCCTAGCTCTCAGTGATACACGCTACCAAGGTTTGAGCAGCCAATGGACACCAATGGTGAAGAGTGTGGAGCACGAGGATCACGGATGTGAGTGGACAGAACACGTCGCATTCAGTAGATCTGAAACGAAACACGTTTTTGTTACTTAGCTAGTGAGATTACATCAGACCCTTATAGCCTGTGATCTAAGCTTTTCAACGCATCCAAGAACGTCCAAAACGGAGCAGTAGAGCCCCTGCTACGGCCGTCGAAGTAACCCTTGGTGGAGCCGCCCACCTGGCCTTGCACTCTAGGCAACGGGAGGCGCTTCGACGATGACCCGTCGAAGCACCTTTCTTCGCCCAGAAGTCAACAAAAAGTTCATCCTGGTCAAGGAGGTCCTTATGGTCACCTCATTCATGCCCCTGGTGCATTTGGAGGCCATTAGGAATGAACTCGGATCCCTGGCGGTGGAATATCCCGCCACCCATGGCGGGTACCAGATTCAACCCACCCAACACCCGTTTTTCGGGCTAGGCTAACTTTCTGAATACTCACTCAAATTGAGCGATTCAAAGCTCGATCCTGCATGGAAAAATCCAAGGAATCCAAATCTAAAGTCAGATCAGGTGTTCGACTACTCCTCAGTGGTCGAACCAGGGATTACGATCAACGGCACTCATGGCAAGGGGCACACCATGTCAACACGGCTGTTGCTTCTGCTGATTCTTCTTCTTCTTCTACTGCTGTTGCTTCGGCTGCCGCGGCTGCTGCTGCCTATCGTCCCTCTCCTCCTTGCCCTCGCCATCTTCAGTGCTGGTGTCTGAGGAAAAGACCCAGCTTGACATATCAACCACATCCTCATAGCCAGAAGCGGCAACAGCAGCGGCAGCAGGAGGAGCAGCAGCGGCGGCGACAGAGGAGGCAAAAGGTAACGATGAGCAAGAGGCTCGTATGGAGCTGCTTTGAGAACCCTCGCCGCCGACTGGACGAGCTTTGCACGACCGCAGGGTCCTCTGCTGCTGCTGCTGCTGCTGCTGCTCCTGCAGCCACAGCTGCTGCAGAGATACAAGGAGACTCTCCAGCCTCTTTCGCTACCTCTCCCCCTTCCCCAGCTGTCCATTTTCCTCACTCCTCCCCGTCCTCATAGCCTTCCTTCGTGACTGCCACATTCCTTCGCTTTTTTCCTGTTGTTGTTTCTTCTGAGGCTGCTGTTGCTGCTGATGCTGTGCTGCTGCCGCTGTCGCTGCTCCTGCTGCTGCTGTTGCTCCTCGTGCTGATTCTGAATTTGCTGCCGCCCCTGCTGTTTCTACTGCTACTGGTGTTGCTGCTACTGCTGTTGCTGCTGCTGCTGCTGGTGTTACGGCTACTGCTGTTGTTCCAAGGGCTGCTGCTGCTGGGATGTAGACGCCTTGCGCACACACAAAATGAGCAAGAGCTAAACCGATCTGGTTACCCAATCGATCTGGTTGAGTGACTCAGGCGGGGAAGAAAGCCGGCTAGCGATTTGTGCATCCCACTGGACCAAGTAGGTTAGCTGTAGGCTTCCTGCGGCATGCGCTCGTACGGCAGGGCAGGGTAAGGTAGGTAGACGTCGGCAGCAGTCGCTGTGGAGGCATCGAACGACCGCTGCTGGAAAAGGGGCAGATGGGTTGGAGATAAGGAGTGGCAAATGGGATCGGCGCCATGAGACTAGTTCGAGGTGTGATGGCGAGTCGAGACTGTTTCGAGAGTGCGCGACACGGCTGCCTGCGGGAAGCGGGATTGTACGTTCCCGCAGGAACGTAGGGCATGGATGATGTACGAGTAGTTGTCAGCCGTTTACCTTGTGAACCTTAGTTTGGAAAAATTGGGCCAATGGCGACTGGGATTGACGGAATTATGTCTGTCTAGTTTGAAGTCACACGTGCGGAAGGGTTAAAACTGTCAAAAATTTGGCCTGAACCTGCCGCATATCACGGGAGAGGATGCAAACCGAGTAGAATCATTCACGTGTTACGTGGTCTTTTTTGCTAGCAAAAGTTGGGCAAACCCTATAGCAGACGAATATGGATGTGTTCGATTCTATCACTGTGACAAAATGTTCCATTCATAAAAGGTTGTTGAACCCTTTGGTTTGTGACAAATCGGTTTGCATCCTTCCTCGTGGAGGCAGATGCGACGGAACCCAGTCTGCGTTGTGCAAGAACGCGCGCAGCTAGGGGAGATAATTGTGTACCCGGGTTGGGTTCGACAATCCGAAGTCCATATGTGCGTGTTGTTGCTCCAATGCATCGACGGCCATGGAGGGATGTCCGAATCTGAGGGCGTGCCGTCCCTCCGCACAAGCGAGCCAGATAGGTTGTGAACGAATGACGTCGCAGGAAACAATGGAACAGACGGGCAGTTTCTTATGGAGCAAACAGGGAAAGGCACTGAGAAAAATTGCCTTTTCCTGTCCCTCTCATATTCGGAAAATGTAGGAGTAGCATCTACCAAGGCTGTTGAATGCTTTTTCGACCCACATGTGTACGCTGTTAGAGGGCCTCGCTCGCCCTCACAGTACTGACTTCATGCTTCATTGTCTCATGTTGCCAGCGAGGCGCGGATATTCGACTTCAACAGCACTTTAGGAAAGTCAATTGCTGTATGCCCGTGATGTACGCACTTTCTATAACAGTAGTGCCCTCAAAAATCCGCGTAAAGACCGGAGATTTTCATTCTCGTGCATGAACTTCACTCTCTGAAGTCACCATCGTGACCCTGCAAATTACATGAAAGAAATCTTTTTCTTGTGCAAAACGCGTTCCACGTCCACCCATGGTGCGCCGTGCGCCTCGTTGGCGCTTAGTGCTGTTGCAGCGGCTTTGCCTAAAAGCAGATAATCTACGCTCAGCAGGAGCCCGGCCATTCCATGCTGCAGATATGGTCTTGCAAGGTGTCCAGACGGCTTACCTCATTGTCAGAGTGCCCACAGGCGTGCCTTGCCAGGAAGCCTTCTGGCAAGGAGGCAGTGCCTCTCTGGCTAGCTCAGCAGACATGAAAAGACTTCGGCCTGCTGGACCCCAGCTATCTGACAAAGGCCTGGTTGTTGCAAACCACCATGGAGCAGCTGACATGCTTGTGCTGCCAGCAGCGGTATAGGCCCTGCTGGAACCGCCAGCAGCGGCTAATCCTCTTCGGGCGTTGCCAGTTGCAAATGACACCCCACTCGTGTTTCCAACAGCGGTGCACGCCCTGCTTGTGTTCCAAGTAGCGACATGGGCCCTGCTGGCACCACCAGCAGCGGCTAATGCTCTTCTGGCATTTCCAGTAGCAGCTGATGCCCTGCTTGTGTTTCCAACAGCGGCATGAGCCTTGCTGGCACCACCAGCAGCGGCATGAACTGCCCTGGAACTGCCAGAAACACTGCACACCATGTTCATGTTACAAGCTGCGGCATGAGCGGTGTTAGCATCGCCAACAACAGTGTATGCTCTGCTGGCAGCGACATAAGCTGTGTTTGAATCACCAACCGCAGCACAAACCCTGCTAACACTGATGGCCACGGCAGAGGTTGTGTTAGTGCTGCTAGAGGCAACATATACCCTACTGGCACAATAGTGACAAGAGCCCTACTTGCACCGTCAACTACAGCAAAACACTTTCTGATGTGACCAGCAGGTGCAAAAAACTTGTGAGCGCTAACGGCATTGACTAACGCTCTGCTAGCATTGCCAACAACGATGGAAGACGCACTGGTGCTGCCTGCAATGGCACGCGCCCTGCTGACATCACCAGTAGCAACATATGCCCTGTTCAAATAACCAGCACGGGTAGAAGCATTGCTGGTGTTGCCAGCAACGGTGACCGCTCTCCTGGTGATGCCAGCAGCAATTGGGGCTGCGCTGATACCCCCAGCAGAACAATGTGTTCTGCTGGCATCGTTAGCATTAACAAAGGATGTGTTAACGCTACCAGAATTCACGTACACCCTGTCGGCCTAGCCAGTAGTGGTGAAGGCAGTGGTTCTACTGCCGGCGGAAACACCATAGGCTCTGCTCGCATCGCCAGTAGTACACATGCCCTGATGACATTATCAGTAGTGGTGGAGGCTGCACTAGTGCTGCTAGCAACAGCACATTCTCTACACTCACTGCCATTTTTCAAATATAAAACAAACCAAACCTTGAGGGCACTCATCCGAGTCCATTCCCCCTCCCGGCCCTAGCCACTTGCTAGGTGAGGACATGGAGGTTGAGGGAAGAAAGTAAACGCTTGGCTCGGTCAAAGCCAACCGGCACACTACAACAGGATGCCAGTAGGAGAGATCCTGTTAGCAGCCAGTAGTATGACAGGGCGCGTTGAAAATGCCCCATCCTCCCTGACATCCATCTGGATTGCCCAACATGGGCATGGGCATGCGGACTTGTCTAGCAATGGCCTGAGCCTTTTCGGCATCTCCAACGCCACATAACCTATGATGGCTTGTCAATCAACAATGTAGACCATGCTTATCTGCCAAGCAGTGGCACGTTCTGCATAGGCACGCCCTTAAGTGGCACCAAACTAGCTCGCTCACCCAATAGAGGTGCATGGCACTATGGTTTGCCTAGCAATGGCCCGAGCCGTGCGGGATTTTCAAGCGGTCTCATGAGTTGTGAAAGCTTGTACATCATGGTGGCTTGCCCAGAAATAGCATGTGCCATGCCGGAATAAAGCACAAGAGCAAGGGTGATGTTGAGAGTGCCAATAGCGACGTGAGCTCTTCAGGTATCATAAGCATTTGTTTCATGCTGTCGACTCAGCCGCCATTGGTAGAACTTCGTGTTCAACCTGTTGATTTCTAACAACACACGATGCCACCGTGCCACTTACAATAAGCCGGTCATGATGTGCTGGCTCCAGAAACTATGCATGATGGGGTCTGCTTCAAACAGAAAGTGCAGCATAAGCACCATTCGGCTAGTACATTCCTTGTGATCACCCCTATCCCCACCCCCTCCTTCCTCACACTCTTCGATTGGTGGCCATAGGTTGAGAATAGGGAGGAGATCAGCAGTGGTCAGAGGAACCTATGGCTCTTTGACGCTATCATGATTTTCTCGAAGCCTCACGGCACAAGAAAAAAAGGCAAGTGAGCACAATGAAAATGCTGAGAAAAATCTGATTGTTTCAAAGCCACACATAGTGGCACTGACAGTTTAAATAGACAGAAAGTACGCTAGTGAAGTTAACATATTCTTTAATAGTTAATGGCCCATGGATCACGATCAACAAGGAGTTAAACCTGGCACAGCGTGCCTCACACACTGTAAACTACACCACGGCATCTAGATGGTTAATCCTCTGAACAATGAGGATGACTTATTGAGTACAATGTCAGGGGCAAACCTTGAAACCTAGATGGGTCTCAAACATTTGAGATCCTAACATTGCACTCATGAAGGGAGTGATTCCTTGCAATCCCATCCACCCACCCATCATGGGCGGATGGAATGGTTGACTCATGGTTTGAGCATCCCTGAGGTCTATCAAAGTGCATGCTTTGGTTACATGAAGAATATGTGCTAAGGCACAGGCATTACAAAGCAGGCAGTACCATATCAAAGCGATCTCAACATGAGTTGTCTGAGTCGCATCATATCATTGGCAGAGCTACTTGTACCGAACCATCTGCTGTCACATGATGGACGACAATGCTAAATGCATGTAAAAAAGGACAAGGCAATAGGCCGGAAGGCATGCTTCTCATGACAGCACATTCAGACGTATACACAAATGGCCCATGAGGCTCTAAGCTCGTGATTTATCACACATGTAATCGGTATCCTTCACGACTGAAGAAGTACCATGAAAATGTCGAGACAACATCCGCGTTGGATCAAATACTCTTGGATAGAATTCTTGTTCATATGGGAATATTAACTAGGACACCTTAACATGGCCAATCCACTTAATTGACAGCTTGTGGAAATCAAAGCAATCACCGAGGTTGGTGGATCTTTTGTGGCCATTGCAACAGCTACAATACAAAAAACGAACCCCCTTGCACCTCTACTGCAACCACCTCAAGAAGTTAGCCACCATAATGGTTTTGTAGATAGGATCCAAATGGGATACTGTCTAGATTCTTGGTTGGAAAATCCCAGAATTTGAACAAGTAGGGATTGGTGGAGGCTGTGAGAATCTATTGGCAAGGAGAACAAGTCGTGGTGCCAGACTCGGGAGACCTTCGAGCAAAGATTATCTCTCTGTTTCATGAACCGCCGGTGACAGGGCATGTGGGACCTCGAAACACTGGACATGCACTCTCAGACCACTATTGCTGGCCGGGATAGAGTATCAATGTTCGTATATTGCATGAAATGCGGTCCATGCCTTCAAAACAAGACTAGTAATAAAAAGCCTGCTTGTTTACTCCAACATGTTTCCATCCTAGGGACTCCATGGGAGTGTGTCAGCATGGACTTCACTACGAGTCTTCTAGACGCTGCCCATGGCCATGATGCAGTACTAGTGGTTGTAGATCTTCTTACAAGGATGACACATTTCATTCATATAGCCACTGAAGTGAACGCAGAGAAGACCGCTTGTCTCTTTGTTGAGGGTGTTGTAAAATACCACGGCTTGCCGATGCAAATCACCTGTGATCAAGATACATGCTTTTCTAGTGAGTTTTCATAGCAGATGCAGAAGTACTTTGATTGCCAACCTCAAACATCAACAGCATTTCACCCTGAAACTGAAAAACAAGCAGAACGCATGAATCGTACCCTAAAAGATGAGCTCCGTATGTACGTGGACTCTTCCATGAATGAATGAGACAAATTCCTATCCTCAGATCCCCTCGTGGCCATTGTCATCTATGTCAATGACCTCCTCATTGCTTCATCCAACCCTGCTGATGTGCAGTCAGTGAAGTCTCTACTACGGTCCACATACAAGATGAAGGACTCGGGTCCTGCTCGATTGTTCCTTGGCATGGAACTTGAGCGTGACCACCAGTGTCACACTTTGCACCTACACTAAGGTGCCTACATTCATAGCCTAGGGGAGAGATTTGTTTCCTTGTTGACCAACATACCCACTACATGTACACCGATGACGACAGTTGGTTAGCGCCTGCTGATGTCGCTCGATCCATCCCAGCTTGGGAAGCTCATCTACGTCACTGACTACCTCAATGTGATCAGATGTCTGATGTATCTTACCACCACCCCTCGAGCAGATGTGGCTTTCTCAATCAACATCCTGGTTCAGTTCTCCCAACAGACTCATCAGAGACATCTCGAGGCAGCGTTGTGTGTCGCTTCCTATGCCATGTCCACCGTGCATGTGGGGCTGTGCTATAGAGCACAGCCCTCTGTGGTCATGGACGGATACACCGATAGTGACTACGCTCACGACACTGACGCTCGCAGTTACACTGGCTATATCTTTGTTGTTAGTGGGACTGCTACCTCTTAGAAGAGTGGAAAACAGGGATGTGTTGCATGCAACTCCAATGAGGCAGAGTACGTAGCACTTGGCGCAGGTACGTGTGGGAGTACATGGTTGTCCCGCCTAATGCAACAGCTTTGTGTGTCCATCTGCCGCATCACACTACGCTACGACAATCAAAGCACCAAGGCCATTGCTGAGCATGATGGCATGCATCATTATTGCACTAAGCACATTGACATAGAGCATCATTCTGAATGCGAGTGCATTGCTGCTGGAGGAGTTCAGGTTGTTTGGGTCGACACTCATCAACAGTGTGCAGACTTTCTCACCAAGGCTCTTAGTAGTGGGATGTGCATTGCAGTTGTGCATGCTGTGGGTCTGCTACGTGCTCCTGATGTCGTGGAATGAAGTGCATCTTCTTAGTCATTGTGTCAGTGATGTGGTTGTGTGTTGTTTCTGCTCTTACATTTGTATGGGGTGTCCGTCTGTGGATCATCGAGGAGTGTTGGTTTTTGCTACACAAAACGCAAGTGACCTCCAGACTACGTCCACACACTCACGCTGTCACTGCAGATGACTGAACTGATGTGAAGCTCATGGCACACACATGGTGGACCATGCATTCCTGGCATCCCAGCCAGGTGCAAGATTGATGCGAGCAGTTCCATGTTTGTTGGTTATGTGTCTGTATCACACGGTGACCACTGGCCTCGTTGAACGCTCACCTCACCGATGCAAGTGAATGACAAGAGAGAAAGAGAGAGAGGGGGAGAGAGAGAGAGAGAGAGAGAGAGAGAGAGAAAACCCTCCTTGCCACTTCATTGTGGTGACATGGCTGCACGACAGACCACTCCTTGGATCAAGTGGCCAAAGAACTTCTCAAGCTTTACATGCTCTTGTTTATCATGCTTGTGTACGTGTTTGTCGCAGACTGAGCCGGGAGCTTGTCCAAACCTGATTTCCGCCGGTTTCTTAGTCGGTGATACACTTGACAGGTTTTGCTAATTTAGTGGATGGGTGGTTTGAATTCTCCACGCTCGAGGGCAGCAAGCTAGACCGAGCTCGCTGCTCTCTCGCTCGCTCCCTCGCTCCTGCTGTTAGCACCTCTGTGGCTTATGGCTCCCAACTCTCGATCTGTTCTCTAACTTCCACTCCATGGCTTGACCCTCCCCTTGTTCCACCTGTCAACCATGCTTCATAACTGCTGTCAACCTGTCAAGTCTGAGAGCTTACCAGTATCAAAGCACTGTGCGTGGAAGACAGACGGCGGATTGACCCACAATCCACGAATCCTAGGCAAAAACCGTGATGGCCACTCTTGGCGTCGCGCACCCACCCCACAGCTGCGAGCTGCCCGGCTCTTTCCTCAGCAGCAGAAGGGGAGGGGGAGCAGCAGCAACAAGCGGCTGCTACATTCTTCGTAGTTTCATTTACAACTGTGACAGCAGCGGCAGCAGCAGCAGCAGCATCGGCCGCAGCCTCAGCAGCAGCCAGACTCCACGACCAGCATTATAGCAGCAACAGGCAGCATCCAACTGCAGTGACGCTTACACCACTGGAGCAGCAGCAACTGTCCAGCCCCATCATGATCTGCTAAGAGGGTCCCTTCGCGGACTACTCTCTACATTGTCACCATAGCAGCACCACCGCGGTGTTGCCCACAGTCACGCTCGGGCACCTGGCACAACACCACCTGGAGGGCATGAGGAGTGCTCGATGCATCAACACCGCAACCTCCCCAGTGATTCTCCTCTGGCTGAGTCGACCTCTATGGCATCATCGCATGCTACTCATCAGAACTTGGTGAGCTCATTTCTCCCAATCTTCACCCAGGGGGGCTAGCAACTGCACGACGTAACTGAGGTGGATGCTGATGTGGCACATTTGTACTCTACGCTACACCAGGACACTGTTGATCTCGTGCACACGGTCACACGAGTTGCATACACTTGATAGTCGTTGCTGCTGTGACTACTGCCACACTTGCCATTGTAGCTCGAGCTTCTCGCGCCCCTGCCTCAACTTTGGTAGGACGTGCTGCTGAGTCCTACATTGAGGTTGAGGTTGTCGCCAGCCCAGTTGCTGCCACAGCTATAGATTCAGGCACACAAATTACAGCAGTCGCCTTTGTTGTTGCCTCTACAACGGCCGCTGTAGCATTAGCCATGTCTGCAGCAGCTTCTGCCCTTTGCACCTGCACATCAGTAGCCGTCACGTCTACTGCATCTACACCATCTGCCGTCACCTGCGTTGTCACAAAAACTATCTCTGTAGTTGCAGGCCTTAGCTTGGATGTTGCCCTCACCACTGGTGCCCTTGCATTGGTGGTCCCTGTCACTTCCACTATCTCTATTCTCTCCGCTTTAGCAGTTGCTACTGTCCCACTGCTTCTTACCTTCTTACACACCCCCTCACCTCGTTCTGCCTCATGAGGTTTCTCTTGCCTACATCTCTCCTGTAGGTTCTCTGCCTCTTTGTTCTCTTTCTCTCTGGTGGTTTGCGTGTCTGACCAGGGTCAGGCTGTCCTGTAGCATACTACCTACGTGCCTTGGGAAATCCCAGGTTTCCCACGTCCACTGGGGCAGGGGAAACTCTACCAAGATTTATGCGGCAGGTTCTCGCAGTCATCACCAAGCCTGCTGACGACAAGTCAGTCGTAGCGGATGTGCAGAGCCAGGAAGCTAAAAATTGCCTCAAGGTTGCAAATGATAATCCCATTGCCTTTGTTGATGAGGTTACCGCCATTTTGCTTAAGTGCCTTCCTACTGCATCAGCCGCATCTGCTGCTGCTACTACTGGCACCACTGCTTGTATTACGTCGACACCGTCCGCTGCTTATACCGCTACTACGAACTACGGTATCACTCCACCTGCTGCTGAACCCTCCACTGTCTCGTGCCAGCATGATTTCCTCTCCTTGACTCTCGTCCTGTCCACTAGGCTTGCCTTCTCGTCTTGGGAGCCTCACTTCAGCGCCTGAGCTAAGGAGGAACACTTGCAGCAGTCTTGTTTTCCAAGTGTCCGGCCTTTCACGCCTATCGCTAACAAGTCCGCTCGCGATGTCCACACCCTCATTGCTGCTGAGCCAGAGGCACTTGTTAATGTTGGCACCTCCTATGGTGACCCTGTCGTTTAGCATTTGGCTGACCCAGTTGGTGCATACCCATGCTTTGTTTTCGTACCACTATCATTGGTCAGGAGGATCAGAGTGCCCTCACCGTACAGTTCAACGTGCTCTTGATGTGTGTGGACAAATCGGCGCCTTTTGGAAGTGCAACTCAAACTGCGTGCAAACCATGGTCAACAGGGTGGTTCTTAAGCTCTCTGACCTTCTCCGTGACGTCAAAGCTGATGAGCTACTGCACCTCGCCTCCCAGCCCATATCGCCCAAGTCCCCACCTGGTGTTGGTGCCCTATTGGACTTCACCGCTGAGAGGTTTGCTGTCTGGTGGACCAGCCTCCGGAATAAACGCCTTCACTGTAGGAAATTGGTAGGGGTTGGGGATGTTACCAACACATCCTCCTATCCTTCCTCTGCAGCTGCATCCTCGTCCTCTACCTCCTCTTCATCCTTGACCTCAACGGTCAGAGCCCTTGCCTCCCAAGGCTGTGGACATGGACGGGGGTCGAGGGCAGGGCAAGGGAAAGGCCAAAGGCACTACATCGTCCTGTGTTATTTGTGAGGTTGTGTGTTTGAACTGTGGCTCCTCTGAGAAATCCGCTCGTAGGTGCCATGTACCCCCTGACGACTTGCGACCTGCACGTGCCACGCGTGCTCACTGGACGCACACTAGCGGCTCTTACTCTTCCTCCGCCACCAGCTCCAGCTCCAGCACCTCCTCTCGGTCGACCAGTTCCTCCTCTACGCAGGCCTACTCCACCACTGGCATTCCATCTGGTCCTCTATCAGTCCCGTATCCCTATGATTGGCCACCATCCTGTGGAGCACCCATCTACGCTGGACCAACTTCACAGGCCTACATCACTCCTCCGTGGTATCCTCCTTCCTTGGGACTCTCTTCCCCATGGTTGCGCCATCCATCGACGGCAAGCACCAACAGGAGCAGTCTCTTCTCCGCCGCCTTCACCTTTGCCATCAGAGAGGTGGGAGTGTGACTTCGTTGGCCATGGGTCTTGCCTGTCAGACTGCCACTGTCCTTCTTGGGGACCCCCCGGTCACGTCCTCGGGTTTTCGTCTGCGTCTGTTCCGTGGGTCGAGCATTGACAATCTGTCCTTCTCCCTCGTTGTCTCACAGTCTGTGCCTCGTCTCCACCTTTTGTTGGCACTGTTGTGACCTCTGGTATCCTACCCTTTGTTCGTGTCTTCCTTGGCTTCTGAGTCCACGACTCCGGAGTCACCCACCACATGACATCCGTCCATTTTGCCTTTATCTCATTGGTTCCCCTCGGCTCCGTTCATTTTGTACGCACTAGGTCCAGCCACTGACCTCCCATCTAGGGTGTTGGCATTGTCCGTTTTGTTGGTCCAGTGGTGTATCTTTTTTGCCAGACATTTTGTACGTGCCTTCCTTGGAGCTCAGCCTGCTGTTGGTGACCTCCCTTGATGATCAGAGCATGGATTTATCAGCCATTCAATGTGTTGGCACTGTTTGTCTTTGTCCCCCAGGTCACGTCATCTTACTGAGGGTCAAGTGTGACGAGCTTTATTGTGTGTCTGTTCTTTCCCCTTCTGCCTCTATTGGGTCATCTCTTTCTCATGTCGTGTCCTCTCTCTCCCTTGATGTTGTTCAGCTCTTACATTACAGTCTTGGCCATGTGCACACTGATTTCATCACTAGCATGCTTTGGCTTCAGATCGTTGTTCACCTGTCCCCATCCACTTTTCCTTCGCTTTGTCCCTCTGCCTTGACTGTGCCCAAGGCAGAATGCATCGCTCTCCTTGTGCCTCCTCTGACTCCCAGTCCTCCCACCCTCTTGACCTCATTTATGTTGATGACATGGGTCCTCCTTCCCATGACTTCCTTGGGGATATTGGGCGGTATGTTCTTTGTCTTACTAATGATTCCTCCCGGTTTTGGTAGATATTCGCTCTTCGTCCAAAGAGCGAAGTGTGTGAGATCATTGAATTGTGGCTGGTGCAAGGTGAACGTTCGTGTCAACGCTCGCTTCACCTCTTTTGCAGTGACCTGGGCGGTGAGTTCCTCAGCTCTACCGCCAGGTTCCTTGAGTCCAAAGGGGTGTTTCTAGAAAAACTAGCTCCCTACACACCCCTGCACAACAGTTTCTTTGGGCATTGGAATCCAGAACTTGCGGATGGTGTTTCCACCCTTTTGTCTAAGTGTGGTCTCTCTCCTCTGTTTGTCTTTGAGGCCATGAGTTACATGACAAGGTTCTAAAACCATGTTCTCCACGGTCCTCCCCCTCGCACCGTCACTCCTTTTGACTGATGGTACGGCACGTGTGCCGACCTTCGCCTTGCTCGGTTCTGGGGAAGCATTGCTTATGTCTGACTTCTCAAGGACCTTCGCGATGAGAAGCTCTCCCCGCATGGGTGCCTTTGTCCCTTTTTGAGTGTTTGTGCCCAGTCGCAGACTAGGAACTTCTGAGACCCTGAGTGCTAGGGCATCGTTGAGTCCCGTGATGCCCTGTTCTTTGAGTCTGTATTTCTCCGTGACCTCAATCGTCAATCATCCGTTGCCTCCCAACTGCCGCTTTCTTGGTTGCGAGAGGAGGTCGGCCCTGTGGTCCTGACTGTCCCTACAATCCCTGCAACTATCCCTTCCCAGTAGCCTTCACCCTTGGAGTGTCCCCAGGTGCCCGGTATTGTGCCTACACCGTCCTCTGGGTCCCCCTATTCATGTCATCGAGCTTGCTTGGAGCTCTGGCATCCCCTGTCATGTCCTCACCCATCCATCTCAGTCTGTGTCTCATGCGCAATCCTCTTCGGCCCCATCCAGTCCGCTCACTCCGGTCGTGCCCATCCAGTTTGCCCTCGACCTACCGCCGTCCGGCGATCCTCCAGGTCCTGCACCCATCTCACATTTTGTTCATGGCGGCTGTATTTGCGCACTTCCTACCCACTCCTCCAGTGTGGCAGATTCCTTTGCTTGTACTTCTCAGGTTACAACCTGCACATTCACCTGCATTGCCGAACAGAATGGACGTTTTGGGTTTGGCCACAGATGTTGTCCATCCTAGCTCCATACATGGGTATGCATTGCTCATGACAGGGCACGAGTGTGCACTGGCATAAGTCGCCATCCATGGAAGCATCACAGAGTGTCGCGCAACTGTTGCTTCCACACCCTCGTCGCATGATCCGATCACAGTTTGACATGCACATGCAGCGCCCCATCACAGGAGTGGGAGGCTGCCATGCAAGACTAGCTGAGGGCTCTAAACGACCAGGTCATTTACAAGCTGGTCAATCTACCGCCAGGATGCAAGGTAATCGATGCACGATGGGTCTTTTGTCACAAGCACAAGCCTAACAGCGAGTATGTGTACACTGTGTCAACCCTGATGATGCCCTCTGAGCAGAGATTACTCAAAACGCTGGACTCATCAAAGCTGGGGGAGCCAGTGGATGTGACCGACTACCTATGATTCAGAAGGTCACTGATGTACCTAGCTACCACCACGAGAGCAGACGTCGCCTTTGCGACGAAATTTCTTGCTCAGTTCTCCTAGTGCCCAAAGGCACGACTCATGGAGGACACATTGCGTGTTGTCAGATATGCTCTCTTTAATCTCGAGTCGGTCTCTCTTACCGGGTGCTTCCGTCGGTGGTTGTTGATGGGTACACTGATACTGATTGCTTGCAGTCGCACTGGCTAAGCCTTTCTCGTTGGTGGGACAACAGTCTCATAGAAAAGTGACAAGCAGGGTTGTGTGGCTCGCAGCTTGAGTAAAGCCGAGTATGTTGATCTTGGTGCGGGCACCTGTGAGAGTACCTGGCTGTGTCGATTGTTGCAAGTGTTGCGTGTTCCCATCCGCTATATCACTTTGCGCTACAGCAATCAAAGCACGAAAGTCATTGCTGAGCATGATAGCATGCATCACACTCGCACAAAGCATGTCAATGTGGAATACCATTTTTTGCATGAGCGTGAAGCTGCAGGCAATGTTCAGATTATGTGGGTTAACCTACATCAACGAGCTGAATTCCTCACAAAGGCACTTGGTAGCAATGTCTTCAAGTCAGTAGTTTGTTCTGTTGGGTTGCTTTACGCCCGTAATGCTCCTGGTTGATTTGTCGTGTCAATGCATTTGTATGAACCTGTGTTGTGTCACTTCTTATGACGTAAGTAATGTGACTGTGAGTGTCAGTGTGTCCGTTGTGGGTCATGGGGGAGTGTTGGTTATGTATCTATGCCACATGGACCAAGCTTCACAAGCTTTGCGTGCTCTTGTGCTTCACAAGCTTTGCGTGCTCTTCTGCCGGTTTCTTTGCCGGTGATAGACTTGATAGGTGTTGCTACTTTAGTGGATGGGTGGTTCAAAACCACCACGCTCGAGGGTAGCGAGCTAGAGTGAGCTCGCTGCTCGCTCACTTGCTCCCAGGCTCACGCTGTTAGCACCTCTGTGGCTTATGACTCCCAACTCTCGATCCGTTCTCTAACTTCTACAGCAAAAAACCTCCATGGCTTGATCCACCTCGTGCTCCACCTGTCAAACATGCTTCATAACTGTTGTTAGCCAGTCATGTCTCATAGTTCGCAATATTTTGTTGTGCCTGACAGCAAAATTGCTGATTTTGGCATGATGTGCTTGGTATCTGATGAGAAAACATTGGAATATCACACAAAAGGAGACATGCATCCACATATGCTTGTGGCCAATGTGGCAAGTTGTCTTTTAGATATGCATGCTTAGATAGGGTTGTTGGTGTGATGCACCGGGTCGCTTATCCTGCAGAGCCATACTGTCATCTATGCGAAAGTGTGAGAATTCCACCGATGGCACACTGCCAAACAGTTCGGTTCAACCCCGGGGTTGCGGCCAAGCCCCACGTCGATCATTTTGCGTGGGTGGCTAAGTCGACCGGTTGCTAGCACCTTTCTCTCTCTCTCTCTCTCTCTCTCTCTCTCTCTCTCCC
>SZWC01003912.1:124079-143662 GCA_023375785.1 Penium margaritaceum | reverse complement strand
GGGGGGGGGGGGGGGGGGGGGGGGGAGCGGAAAAACCGGCATGCGTGATGGTTCAACCTCCGGCAGGCACATTACGGTGGTCCTCCACCCCGCCCCTCCCCCCCCCCCTCCCCCCTCTGATCCCCCTTCCCGGCCACGCATGACTGCCCGCGGGCAGCATTTCTTTGGGATTCTGCCCTCGAAACCCTTGCGTCAACATGCCTATGTCCTGCGACACTTTGTCACTCTCGACACTCTTGTGTCGAGCGTGACTTCGTGTCACGCTGTGACACTTAGTCACAGCAGCTTACGTCCTCTTCTGCCCTCTCACAATGGCCTCCGAACCACCACCACCGATGGAGAAGCAGCAGCAAAGCCCGGCCGCTATCCAGTCTGCGTCCACGTCAAAGACCATGGTGCAGGGTGTGCTGAACACGAAGGACGGCTTGCGGGTGGACAAGCGCAAACAGAGAGCGTCAGTTGTGTGGTCTGTCTTCAACTACGTGGTCATCCAGGGTGAGCCACGAGCATGGTGCACCCTCTGTCCCAAAGCCCGCGTCGGTCTGAAAGGTTCGTTTGCGGTCACCGACGGTCAAACCTCCTCCATGTGGAGACACCTCCGTCGGAACCACAACGGAAAGTGGAAAGAACTGAAAAGTCTGGAAGTGCAGCAGAAGCTGACCCACGCAACCATTGCAGCAGCTGAAACTGCGCTCGTGGTGGACGGAACCAACGCCACACTTGCTCGTGGTGTTGCCGGCGTCGGCATTGCTTTCAACAAGAAGTACTTTCAGAGTTGCATCTGGAAGCACGTCGTAAAAAAAAACCAGAGTTTCCTCAGCATTGAGTCTGCATGGCTACGGCAGGCATTCTTGCACTGCAATCCTTTCGCGGTGCTGCCCGGCCGAATCACGCTGACCCGCTTAATCAAGAACGGAGCAGCGGCTTTCAAGAAGCGGCTGCAGCGAATGTTCATTGAAGTGCAGTCAGGTGTGTCCTTCACTTGTGATGGCTGGCAGTCTGATGCCAACCACAAATACCTGGGGATTACATGTCACTGGATTGCTATGTGGCAGTTGCAGTCTGTGGCGCTTGGGTTCCCAGCTTGCTCTGATGATGCAACTGCTTCAAACATCTTTGACCTCTTCTCCTTTGTTGTGAAGGACTGGGGGCTCTGGGACAAAGTGTACAGCCTGACAGTGGACAACGACACAACAAACGACAGCCTCGTGGACAACTTCTTGGTTCTGCAGAATGACAACTTCAAAAAGGAGGGCCACATTAGGTGCATGGGTCATGTCCTCAATCTGGCTGTCAAAGACCTGATCGGTGTGGAGGCGGTGGAAGAGCACTTGCAGACCGCGCGGCTGATTGTGAACTTTGTGAGCCGCTCTGCTAAGCGTGAGATGAGCCTGCTGACTGCGTGCAGTGCCCGTGGTGTGCAGTACCTTTCCCTCCACATTGACACGCCTACCAGGTGGAACTCCACCTTGGACATGTGCGAACGTGTGGTGCGTATCAAAGACGTGCTTGATGACTGGCTGCAGGCTAAGGAACCCACCCTAAAGCCCAGTGGCCAAGGATGGGAGCTCCTCGGCCTTGTGATTGCCATTTTGAAGCCCTTCAAAGGGTTTACCGAGGACATTTCTGGCTCCCAGTATCCCACACTCTCTCTGGTGCTGCCTTTTTTCAGCCAGATCTTGCAGAAACTTCACCAGTGGCGAGTGAAGGCAGCAGGAGCAGAGAAGAAGCAGGCTGCAAAGAGGCAGCCACTGGATGCCACTGAGAAGCTGTTGTTGGTGCTGCAACCCGGGTTCAACGCCGCTGTGGAGAAGGTATGTGCCTGATTTTTCAGCAGCATTGCTCGGTTAGCTTCCATACTGTTTTCTTACAAACTAACCTACTTCTTTCTAGTCTTGTACAGGTTGAGAAGTATGTGAAGAAGTGTACGATTCGGCATGTGGTGGCAACGGCAGTGGACCCCCGATTCAGGTAAATAACACACTGCTTCACTCAACCTCTTGCTTATGTTTGAGTTGGGTTTTTAACCCTGGATTGTGCACTTTTTCTAGCAGGTTCCGTTTCTGGCCGGTGCACAAGTCGCTCGGTATCAAGACGGCGGTCGAACTGGAGCTCAAGGTGGTCGAACACCTTCGACCATACTCTGCCAAGGTGCAGGCCAAGCGCCAGGCAGAGGAGGCGGCTGCAGCAGCAGCCGCGGCTGAAGCAGCAGCAGCGGCAGCAGCATCTGCTGCTGCCGGATTGGACGAGGATGAGATGGTTGACTCCAGTGGGGCTCCAGCTCTAACCCCAAGCCAGTCACAGCCACAGCAGAAAGAAAAGGAACAGCAGCTGTCGGGGCCAGCAGCAGCAGCAAAGCGCGGCCGTCCCAGTGCCAAGAAAAAGGCCTCCATGGTGGAGGCGGCCTTGGCCGACCCCATGGATGACCTATTCAAAGATGAGGAGCCCGAGGAGGTGCAGGTGCCACCGGACTCACTGGAGGAGGAGGTCGACAAGTACAAGAAAAATGCACGGGGTGGCAGGTGCTGCAACGTCCTTCACTTCTACAGGGACAACGCCACGAAGTATCCTACATTTGCCCTGTTGGCTCTTGACATGCTGGCGGTACCAGCCACCAGCACACCATCAGAGCGCATGTTCAGCCTGGGAGGGCAGGTGGTGACGGACTTCCGGCACTCCCTCTCCCAGCTGACTGTCCAGGACTTGCTTTGTTTGAAGACCTGGATAAGTGACCCAGCCCTCCGTGATTTCCCAGTCCACCCATCCGGCAGAATTGCCGAAGAGCTGGAGGAGGTGGAGAACCGTGAGAGGGCACTCAGGAGAGCAGCTAGAAAGGCTGCAAGGGGGGATGGTGGTCTGGTGCTCTCAGATGACGAGGCCGAGGTAGTAGGGGGGGGACAGGAGGATGGAGAGGAGAACTCAAAGGATGATGGCTCTGAGGCTGCTGAAGAGGCTGATGAGGCTGAGGCAGAGGAAGCGTATGGTGGGGCGGAGGATGATGAAGATGTAGTTGAGGTAACTTAGGTTTGCTCAATGTGATTGTCTTCCCTCAATTCAATAAAATTGCAATTTCCATTCCCATCCACTTTCAATCCATTCACAATATCCATAGGTTGTGTTAACATAGTTTAAGAGTGTACAAAATGGGACAGTGTGTAGTGTGAAAAGTGCAGTGGTGAAGTGTGCGGTAGTGAAGTGTGTGGTAGTGAAGTGTGCAGTGGTGAAGTATGCAGTAGTGAAGTGTGCAGTAGTGAAGTGTGCAGTGGTGAAGTGTGCATCGGTGAAATGTGAAGTGGTGAAATATGCAATGGTGAAGTCTGTAGTAGACAAATGTGCAATGGTAAAGTGTGCAGTGGGAAAGTGTACACTGGTGAAGTGTAGAAGTGAAGTGTTTTACGGTGAAGTGCGCAATGGTAAAGCGTGCAGTGGTGCAGTGCTGTAGAATGTATGAAACTCTGTTCATGCACAAGTATACTAGGACTCGGGATCATTGTGACACAAAATCGTCGAGACACTGACACTAACTCGCAATCCACAAGATGTGAACTCGTGATCTCTACTGACAGTGACTCGCGAGTCCCAAGACTCGCGAGTTTATGTTTTGGCTCGCGAGCCCGAGCCTGTCCATTGGCCCGACTCGGAAGCCAAGCCTTCCTGTCAAACTCGCGAGTAACGGCTCGTGAACAGGCTTAGCCTTGTGGCAGCAGCCACCACCTCCATTGGTAGTGACTCGGCAGTCACCACCAACTCCATCGCAGCTATAGCAGTCATAGCAGCTGGTACAGCATTGAGTGCAACTGCCACAACATGGAGCAACTCCACTGTCATATCTGCAACCATCGTAGTAGGAGCTGTTGCGCCCGCCACAGCCACAGGGGATCTAGCTAGTGTACACGTGACAGCAGCAACTAGAGCACCCGCGGGCGGCAGCAGCAGCAGCACCCACGGCAGCAGCAGCACAACAACGTCATCTCCAACTGCAGTGGCCACAGTGACAGCTGTCGCAGTTGCAAGCACCGCCTCATGGTGTCGCGTTCGTCACGCTGGCACAAACCGGCAACCAGAGCGTGCTCACTTCCAGTGCATACTACAAGGGGAGGCTGCCCCAGCACCACGTGCGTCGTTGCAGTGGAATGAGAGGTGATCGCAAATCCGAGTCGGCCGCCTCCACGTCCGCGTGGGCATCCCGTCACCGTTTGGTAAGCACCTCCCGCCTCTCTCTCCCGGGGGGGATCCGCTGTGGCAGGACACTTCAGAGTTTGCTGTGGACCAGTTGCACTCAGCACTCACACAAGACGTCATACGTCTTGTAACTGCTCTCACTTGCACAACGTCTGCTCTCATTGACGCCGCTCCAGCAGCTGCAGCTACTTTTGCCGCCGCAGCTAGAGCTTCGCGTGCTCCTGCCTCGACTTTGGCAGGGCGGGCTACTGACGCGTACACAGAGGGAGCAGCTGTTGTTGGTCCCACCGTTGCAGCCGCTGCTAATATAGGCACACAGGTTTCTGCCGCAGCATCTGCCATTGCTTTTGCCATAGCCGCAGCTGCGTCAGCAACATCAGCAGCTACAGCCTCTATCCGCAGCTCTACAGCAACAGCAGTCGCCGCATCAGCATCTGCTCCATCAGCTGCCTCCAGCTTCGTCACGGCAACTGTCTCCATCGCAGCCGTCTTCATCACCCTCGGTGCCGCCTGTGCCACCGGAGCCTTTGCTCTGGCGGTGCCCATCGTCTCCACCGTCTCTATCCTGTCTGCTTCCGCACCGGCTGCTATTCCTCCTCTGCTTGCCTTTCTGCGTAGCCCATCCTCCTGACTTTATTTGCTACATCCTGTACCTGCTTGCATTCTTCTCTCGCCTGCTGTGCGTGGCTTGTCCTGTCTGACTCGGGGTGGGCTGTCCTACAGCATCTTTATCTTTTGCCTCAGGCAACCCCATGTTTCCCACACCCACTGGGGCTGGGGAAACTCTGCCGAAATCGGTCCGGCAGAGCCCGCACGTCGTCACCATGCCCAGTGACGATGAGTCAGTCATTGCGGCTCTTCAGTGCCTGCTGACCCTCGCTCGCGAGGCCCAGCAAGAGGGTGAGGACCGTCTAAAGCTCGTTGAGGACAACCGCACTGCTTTCGCTGATGAAGTGGCCGTTATTGTACTTCGCCGCCTCCCTGCTGCGTCGGCTGTTCCCCCTGCCGGGGCCACTCTCCCAGCTGGCACCACCTCTGCCTCTAGCACCTCTGCTGCTGCGCACCCTGGCTCTGCCGCTGCCGCTACCCAACTGCCTGTGCCTCGCCAGCATGATTTCTTTTCTCAGCCGCCTGTGCTTACCTCTGCACTTGCCTTCTCCTCTTCGGAAGTGCGCTTCAGCGCCTGGGCTCAAGGAGAGCAGTTGTGGGAGTACTACTCCCCTACTGTTGCTCCCTTCACATCGCTTGATGCTGAGTCCACCCGTGTAGTCCGTGCTCTCATCGCCGCTGCCCCTGAGTTGCTGATTGATGATGTTGGCACCTTCAATGCTGACCCTGCTGCCCAGCGCCTTGCTGACCCCATTGGTACATATGCCATCTTGCATCGCCGTACCACTGTCACTGGACAAACTGCACAAAGTGCGCTTACAATCTAGTTTAACACGCTCCTTATGCGTTTTGATGAGACCGCTGATGCCTATTGGGCTGGTAGTGACAAGCTCCTTCGTGAGCTTGGCAAAGCAACACCTGACCAGCTCTCTGCCGTTTTGACCATGGTCAACGGTCTTATTCCTGAGCTGTCAAATCTCCTTTGCAACATCAAAGCCGATGAGCTGGAGCGCCTTGCCTCGCAGCCGGTCCCTCCCATGTCGACCCCTGGGGTTGGTGCTCTCTGGGACTTCACATCAGAGCGCCTTGCTGCTTGGTGGATAGCCTTCAGAACAAGTGCCTCCACCGCTCTGCCGTCATGGGTGTAGCTACGCTTACCACTGGTGCTGCACCCTCCTCCTCTGCTGCCACTTCCTCTATCTCCGCTGCTCCTTCCTTGTCCTCCCCCGCCTCTGCCTTGTCTTCCCAAGGTTGTGGAAAGGGCAAGGGGAAGGACAAGGGCAAGGGCAAGGACAAGGGCGCTTCTGCTTCCTCGCGGGTTCCGGGCGCTGTCGTGTGTTGGAACTGTGGCTCTACTGAGCACTCTACTCGGACTTGCCCAGCTCCTCCGAATGACCTCTGCCTCGCCCGGGCCATGCGCGCTCACTTGGCTCACACCTCCAACTCCTCCGCACCATCACCCTCTGGCGTCGGTATCCCATCGCGCTCCTCCACCCCACTCCCGGCTCCTGCTCACGCCGCCTCTGGTGTGACTTCTCCTCCGCCTCCTGCCCCCTATCCCTAGGGCTGGCCACCTCCTTACGGTACTCCTGTGTATGCTGGCCCCCCGTCATCAGCCTACACCGCTCCACCGTGGTTTCCCCCTTCCACCGGCGCGTCTACTCCAGCTCCGCCGGCGTCTGTGGATGGTGATCGCGGTGATCGCGAGCGCAACCTTGAGCAATCCCTCCTCCAGCTCCTTTGCCTTCGCAATCAGGGAGGTGAGAGTGTTGCAGCGGTGGCCAGAGGTCTTGTGTGTGAGACTGATAGTGTCCTTTGTGGGGATCCTCCCGGTCACGCCCTGGGTGCCTTGTGTGCGTCTGTCCCGTGGATTGAGCATTGACAGACTTTCTTCCTCGTGGTCTCTCCCTCCGTACATTGTCTCCGTCCTCCGTTGGCACTATTGCCACGTCCAGTGTGCTCCCCTCCGTGCGTGTGTCTAGTGGCCTTTGGGTCCTTGACTCAGGGGCGACCCACCACATGACATCCGTGCGTTCCTCGTTTGTCTCGTTAGGCCCCGTCGGTTCCATCCGCTTTGTTCGTACTGAGTCTGGGCAGTTGCTGCCTGTTCAGGGTGTGTGCGTCGTGCGCTTTGTTGGACCCAGTGGTGCCCTGTACCTGCCTGATGTTCTGTATGTGCCTTCGCTGGAACTCAGCCTGCTGTCTGTGCCATCCCTAGATGATCAAGGCATGGACTTTACTGCTAGCCATGGTATCGGCAACGTTTGTCTTCGTTCCACTCAACGTGCTGTTCTCTGTGGCGTGTAGTGCGGCCAACTCTATCATGTTCCCTTGCATGCCCCCTCCGCTCCTGTCGTCGGTGTTGCTCTTGCTCATATTGCACCCTCTCGCTCTTGACCTCGTGCGTCTCTTGCATCATCGCCTTGGTCATGTCCACATCGATGCCATTCACAGCATGCTTCGTCTCCAGCCTGCTCTTGGCCTCTTGCCCTCTACCTTCCCTGCCCCTTGCCCTGCCTTGACTATGTGCAAGGGAAGATGCATCGCTCTCCTTTCTCTCCTTCTGAGTCACACTCTACACATCCCCTCGATCGTGTTCATGTGGATGTCATGAGGCCTTTGCCTCATGACCTCCTTGGTGACGTTTGTCGCAACGTCTTGTGCCTTACAAATGATTTTTCTCGCTTCCGCTGGGTGTTTTCTCTTCGTCAAAAGAGCGATGCCTGTCCTGTCATTGAGTCATGGCTTGTTCAGGCCGAACGTGCCTGTCAGCGGTCGCTGCGTGTCTTCCGCAGCGATGGTGGCGGTGAATTCCTTGGTCCCACCACTCGTCTCCTCGAGTCTTGTGGGGTATGTATGGAGACGTTGACTCCTTACACACCCCAGAAAAACGGTGTCTCTGAGCGTTGGAACCAGACACTTGCCAACGGTGTCCACACGCTTCTGTCTGAGTCTGGTCTGCCGCCGCTCTTTGCCTTCGAAGCAATGTGCTACATGATGTGGGTCCGGAACCGTGTTCCACACGGCCCCCTTCCCCGCACTATCACACCCTTTGAGCGCTGGCATGGTCATCGGGCTGATCTTT
The DNA here is from genome assembly GCA_023375785.1 of Penium margaritaceum. Lineage (NCBI taxonomy): Eukaryota > Viridiplantae > Streptophyta > Zygnematophyceae > Desmidiales > Peniaceae > Penium > Penium margaritaceum. The sequence continues at coordinate 135,786 of SZWC01003912.1, read as the reverse complement.
ATCTAGCTCGGATCTGGGGTAGCATTGCTTCTGTCTAGCTTCTGGAGGATCTTTCTGATGAGAAACTATCCCCTCGCGGTCGTCTATGCCCCTTTCTTGGCGTCTCCGTGCAGTCCAAAGCCCGGCGTTTTTGGGACCCTATCCGTCAGCGTGTCGTCGAGTCTCGCGACGCTCTATTCTTTGAGTCCGTCTTCCTTCGGGACCTCAATCGTCTGTCCCCTGACTCCTCCCTCCTACCTCTCTCTTGGCTGAGGGGGTATATCGGTCATGCCGGCAGTCCCTGTCGGTCCTGCCGATCCGGCAGTCCCTGTTGTCGCATCGCATCTATCACCCTCGTTGCAGTCCTTGTCGTCCGGACCTGTCCCTACCTACTCTGCGTCCTCTTCCTCTGACGTATCGTCCAGCCCGTCTGACATCCCATCGTCCCCTGTCACTGACTCTGCCCAGTCTACCTCGTCTCTCGCTATCCCGTCCAGCCCGGGCACTTCTCCTGTTGCCTCTTCACCCGCGGCCTCTCCTGTCCGGGTGTCTGACCCGCACGTCCCCTGTCTCACCCTTCGTCCGGGGTGGGCGTCTCCGTGCCTCACCCAACCGCTGTCACACCTCCACGACCTCGGCACGCCCTCCCCCGTCCCAGCCTGTGTCTCAGCCACCCCACTAGCCTGTTCTCCCCACCGACATGGACGCAATGGGCTTGGCTACTGGGGTTGTCCATCCCAGTTCCGCCCTCGGCTACACGCTTCTTGTCTCTGAGCATGAGCGGGCCTTGGAAGCTGCGGTCTTGAGCAGCATTGCAGAGTGTCACGCCACGTCAAACACCACTGCCTTGCCCCCTGAGCCGGCCACTGTGTCAAGCCCGTGCAGCCTCTAACGCCCAGCAGTGGGAGGCTGCAATGCGTGACGGGCTCAAAGCCCTTGATGATCATGTTGTCTATGAACTTTTCGATCTTCTGCATGGGCGCAAATCCATTGATACCCGTTGCGTCTTTCGGCGCAAGTACAAGCCCAACGGTACACTCGACAAGTGCAAGGCACGCCTCACGGCAAAGGGTTACTCCCACGTCCCCAACGTCAACTTCGATGAGATGTTTGCACCGGTTGGGCGTTACACGACTGCCAGAGCACTGTTGAGTCTTGTGGCTCACCACGACTGGGAATTAGAGCAGATGGATGTGAACAATGCATTCCTCCATGGACGGTTGGACGAGGAGATCAACATGGTTCAACCACCTGGCTTCTCCGAAGGCACTGACCGAGTGTGGCGACTGCGGAAGGCTCTCTATGGCCTAAAGCAGTCGCCACGGTGCTCGAACCAAGAGATCACGTCCACTCTTGAGAAAGGAGGTTACCGGCGCAGTACGGTGGATCCATCACTCTTTGTCACCCCACCTTCTGCCCCTTTTGTTGCTGTCCTCGTCTACGTGGATGACCTCCTGATAGCATCGCTTAGTCTGGCAACTGTCTAGCCAGTGAAGACGCTCTTGCAGTCCACGTACAAGATGAAAGACTTAGGACCTGCTTGCATCTTCTTAGGCATGGAGCTTGAGCGCGACCGTTCTCGCCGCACACTCCATGTCCACCAGGATGCATACGTCCGTAGCCTGGGGGAGCGCTTTGCCTCACAACAAGAGTCCACACCCACTGCATCCACGCCCATGACCCCAGCGGGCCAAAGGCTGCTGAAGACACTGGATGTGTCCAAGCTGGGGGAGACAATCGATGTGACTGACTATCTCTGCGTCATTGGATCACTGATGTACCTGGCGACCACGACCAAGGCAGATGTCGCCTTCTCCGTGAACTTCCTGGCCGAGTTCTCCCAGGCTCCCCAAACCCGACACATGGAGGCTGCACTACGCATTGTCAGGTACGCCCTCTCCACTGCACGCACTGGATTGTGTTATCGTGCACAACCATCCATTTTCGTGGATGGATACAAGGAAAGCAATTGGGCACATGACACTGACGTACGCAGTCGTACAGGTTACATCTTCCTCGTTGGTGGGACCGATGTGTCGTGGAAAAGTGGTAAGCAGGGTTGTGTGGCGCACAGCTCAAGTGAGGCTGAGTATGTTGCTCTAGGTGCAGGCACTTGCGAGAGTGTGTGGCTATATCGCTTGCTACAGCAACTGTGCGTCCCCATCCACTGCATCACTTTGCGCTGTGACAATCAAAGCACTAAGGCAATTGCTGAACATGATGGAATGCATCATACACGCACAAAGCACATCAATGTTGAGCATCATTTTGTGCGCGAGCGTATTGCTGCAGGTGATGTCCAGGTCGTCTGGGTCGATACACGAAAGCAGCGAGCTGATATCCTGACGAAGGCACTCAGTAGCAACGTCTTCAAGGCGGCTGTGCATGCTGTTGGGCTGTTGTGTCCACGTGGTGATCCTGGTTCAATGGTTGTGGCTAGTGCTTGTACAGTTGTCTGTCACTCCTCTTGACACTCGTTTGTGATTGTGCACTCGTGTCACTGTGGAAAAACGTCGGCTGTGGGTCATGGGGGAGTGTTGGTATGTGTCCAACAGATTTGTTGTGACCTCTGGCCTCGTTGCACACTCACCGCACTGACACAGGTGATTAATGCTGGAGTGACACTGGCGCTGACGTCACCGCTCACGTGGCACCGGATTGGAAGGAGACCATCCACACTCTTGTGGCTGGCATCAAGGTTACCTCTAGCACAGGCGTTTGTAACCTGAACTGTTGTTGACACTAGGCTTCCTAGTGTATGACGTGGATGTATGTCCGGGTTGTCTTTCCGGGTTTGCTAGGTTGTATGCGTGCAGGAAAATGTGTGGGTGAGGTCTCAGGTTCGGGTCTCACTAGGCGCAGGTGCGAGCAAGGATGGGCTTGTCGTTCGCCCGCTCGTCACCCCGCCACCTGCTCGCTTGCACCTAATAACACCCTCTCATGTGACTTAGGTTCTTCACGTTTCGCTTGTCAAGCATTCCCGTCCATGGCGTCTTGTGCCTCGCTTGGCTCGTGATTCCCTACTTCCCTCGCTCTCCTTCTAACCAGGCTCCTCTGTCCACACTCCCTCTTCCTTCCTTTTCACCTAACTTGCACCTGAGAAAGTGCATAGAAGCTTCCTAGCAACACGGCCGCTAACCGGGAGTCAGTGCCTAGTCAGACGGTGACGACAATCACAGGTCGTACACACAACGGCAAGGGTTTGGCTAGGAGACACAAGTCCAAGTGTCAGAATGCTTCAATATAGCATATGCAGAGAGAAATGACAACTGACAGGTCCAGGGCATAAATACCTGCCGCGGCGCACGGCGGGTGTCGCACGCGGCAGTCCAAGAGCTGTCCTAAAACCGGCCCAAAACCACTGTTTTGACCGTAACTCTGCGCACACATGTCAGAATCCTACGCCGTCTGAACCTAGACGTGCAGAATCAAAAGACGCACGCAACGACTGGTCACATGCATGCATCCATCGACTGACAGCGAGTGTACAGTACAAAAACATGCAAATGGGCCTCATGCCCAGTCCGCCGAAAGGCGCCTGCAAGACGTAGAAGACACAACAAGGAGTCCCGGTGACATCTGGGGCTCTGGGACAGTGGTCGGTCAGCTCCAGACGGGTAGTCCGCCGCCTGTCGTCACGCCGGTGTCACCAGGGCCGCCTGCCTCAGGGATNCCGATGGTACGCATGTCCATACACGTGCAGCACTGGTACAACCACATAGTGAGTGACACAGACAGATGAGACGGCAACGTGCATCCCACACTCAACCACTGTCACGCACGGGGCGAAGCCCAACAGAACGAATGGCCACCTGGAACTTTCCGCGGGCAAGTGCCTTCGTCAAGAAATCAGCTCGCTGCAAGTCAGTGCCAACCCACATGATGGAGATCACGCGTCGCTCCACCAGATCCCGAACGAAGTGATGCTCAACCGCAATGTGTTTTGTGCGAGCATGAAAAACACCAGAGTTCTCCGCAATGGCAAGAGCACTCTGGTTGTCGCAACGGAGCACAATGGCGGGTACTGACTGCCCAAGCTCAAGAAACAAGCGCTGCAGCCAAACTGCCTCAGCAGCCCCTGCCCCCAAATCCACATACTCTGCCTCCGACGAGCTACGTACGATGCAGCCCTGCTTCCCGCTTCGCCAAGACAAAGCGGTACGACCGAGCAGAAACACGTAACCAGTGCGACTGCGCCCGTCAGGAATCCAAGCCCAGTCGCTGTCAGTGTAGCCGTCAAGGACCACCGAACACTGCCGACGAAAGCAGAGTCCGAGGTACGGCGTGGAGACCACGTACCGTACCACTCGCACAGCCGCGTGAAGAGCTCTCGCATGTGGAGCCTGCGAGAACTGAGCGAGGAGGTTGACGGCGAACGCGATGTCGGGACGCGTGGTAGTGGCCAGGTACATCAGAGATCCGATAAGACGGAGGTACAAGGTCACGTCCACTGTCTCCCCCAGCTGTGTAGGGTCNTCCAAGCCCAGTCGCTGTCAGTGTAGCCGTCAAGGACCACCGAACACTGCCGACGAAAGCAGAGTCCGAGGTACGGCGTGGAGACCACGTACCGTACCACTCGCACAGCCGCGTGAAGAGCTCTCGCACGTGGAGCCTGCAAGAACTGAGTGAGGAGGTTGACGGCGAACGCGATGTCATGACGCGTGGTAGTGGCCAGGTACATCAGAGATCCGATAAGACGGAGGTACAAGGTCACGTCCACTGTCTCCCCCAGCTGTGTAGCGTCGTCCACCTTCAGAGCATCCTACCCATCAGGTGTGAGTGGTGTGGAAGCAGTGGGCACTGCACCAAGGAGATCGCTAAAGCGCTCCCCCACGACTCGTGCGTATCGGGCCTGATGCAGCAACAGTGTCCGACGTCTGCGATCACGCACAATCTCCATACCAAGAAACACCGATGCAGGACCAAGGTCCTTCATCCTGTAGGTAGTCTGCAGGACAGCCTTGGCCTCCTTCACGGCCTCCAGCGACGGAGACGCGATCAGAAGGTCATCAACATAGACCAGGATGGCGGTAAACCGCTCGGTGTCGGTAGGATGAAGAGTGAGGGGTCTGCCTCGCTCTGTACGTATCCTGCGCGAGTCAATGTGCCAGTGATCTCCCGGTTCCAACACCGTGGAGACTGCTTGAGGCCGTACAAGGACTTGCGCAAGCGCCAGACCTTGTCACCGTCCTCAAAGCCTGGTGGCTGAGCCACGTAGATCTCCTCATCCAAAGAGCCATGGAGGAACGCGTTGTTCACATCCATCTGGTGTAGTTCCCAGTCATGCTGAGCTACTACACCNAACAGAGCTCGAGCTGAGGTCATGCGGCCGACAGGGGCAAAGGTGTCAGTGTAATCAACTCCCTCAATGTGAGAGAACCCCTTGACGACCAAACGAGCCTTGTAGCGTTCCAGTGAGCCATCCGGCTTCACTTTCTTGCGAAAGATCCATTTGACCTGAATCGCCTTCCTCCTAGGGGGAAGGTCGACCAGCTCGTAGACTCCGTGCTCTCGGATAGCGCGAAGCTCATCCTCGCAAGCAGATCGCTAGGCATCAGCATCCTGCGATGAGAAGGCCTCCCTCAATGTGCCCGGGTCCGGCGCCATAGAGGGGGAACTCTGCGTGGCAAGTGCACACACCTCAGTGTCTGGCCTGACGGCCACGAGATCAGCTGCTGCGTCACAGGCGACATGGAACTCGCGGGTGACCAGGTCGTGCCCTATGGGGCACGCTGGGTGTACCTCTGAAAGCTCAGTGCGGACACTCAGGCCTAAGGCCTTTGTGCCGGGATCACCACTCACGATGCTGCGAGAGGAATATCTGGGTCCGGAACCCGACGCTCGCTGAGCTCCGGAATCCAGTGGTCGAAGGCGACCACCGGGCTCATGGGAGTATCCGGAGGTCGAGGGGCGCACCTCAGGCGCAGGAGCAGGTACGACCACAGGGACAGGTACAACCACAGCTGGTGAGGGCTGAGACGAGGCAGTCGGAGATGCCGTGCGCGGAGATGCGTGTGTGGGGGACACTGAGCTCGGGATGACAGCGGGCAAGGCTCGCCCGGACACTGAGACCGGAGTGTCAGCCGACGTAGAGAGAGGAGTGGGCTGGGCTGGGTCAGACGCCGGAACAGGGGTGCCAGTGGACACAGTGGGTGATGCACGAGGGGGCGTGGGAGCAGCGATATCTGTGGGGTGCGAAGCAAGCTGGACAGGCAGGATCTCTGGACCAACGGCAATGATAGCCGGATCATCAAGTGCTGGAGATCGAGAGGGGACTCGAGCGGACACATCAGCATGGCGAGGAATGGTCGCTGGCGAAGAGGTCTCCCCCATCCGCCGAGGACCCTCATAGGAAGGAACATGAGCTGCAGAGAGCGCTGTGATCGAAGTCAGATCACGGTATGTGAGTGACTCAAAAAACAGCGTGTCACGAGACTCAATGACACGACGACGAGTGGGGTCCTTAAAACGCCAGGCCTTCGACCGCGGGGAGATGCCGATGAAGGCACACAAGCGACCCCGAGGGGAGACCTTGGACCCCTACTGGTCCTCGGTGTACCATACGGAGGCCAGGGATCCCCAGACGCGTGCGAGACGAAGATCGGCACGGTGGCCAAACCAGAGCTCGTACGGTGTAACATGATCCGGAAGCGGACCATGCGGGAGGCGGTTCCAGACCCAAGTCATGTAGGCGAAGCCCTCGAANGGGAGACCGCACTCAGACCGCATGGCGCGGACCGCATCCTCCATGGTGCGGTTCCAGCGCTCAGATACACCGTTCTGCTGTGGGGTAGCAGGAGCGGAGACCTGGTGAAAAATGCCGTGCTCAGCAAAGAATGAGTCCATCTCGCCGAGGAACTTGCCGCCGCGATCCAGGCGAAAGGTATGTAGCGTGTGGCGAGACTGACGCTCAGCCATCACGAGCCAGAGCCGAACCGCAAGGGCGGCGTCGCTCTTCTGACACAGACTATAGACCCACCGCATCCGGGTGAAGTCATCAGTCAGCGTCAGAACATACCGGCCCCTCTCGGATAGTGAGTCGACTGGAAGAGGACCCAGCACATCCGAGTGGACCAACTCGAGGGGCCTCAGCGCTCGAGAACGCGAATCAGGGTAAGTGCACCGGTGCATCTTACCCTGAGCGCAAAAAAGACAGTCGGTCTTTGGTGGCTTCTCGAAAGAAGCCACGTCAAGACCAAGAGCGGGCTATGTCCGGATGAGCTTCGACATAGTGTCGGATCCCACGTGACACAGAAGTCGGTGAAGCAACCGCTGGTGTTCCGGGGATAGAACACCAGTGACAAAAACGCGACCAGAGGAGGAGGGAGAGCAAGGGGAGGAGGGCCGAGCAATGCGGTACAGGTCATCTACGACTGAGGCACGCAGGACAATGCTACGGGTGTCAAGAGCAGTCACAATCGCTGAATCAGCGGTATGCTCAACGGAGAGACCCATCAGAGTGCAGGCACGCACAGACAGCAGACTGAGCTCAAGATCAGGCACAAACAGCACGTCAGAGAGATACAGGGGGCCAGACGGACCATCAAAGCATACAACCCCAACACCGTGAACCGGTAAGGACTGACCAGAACCTGTACGAACGGAACGGACAGTCGTGACAGGACCAAGTACCACAAAGTCACTACGACGACAAGTCATGTGGTGGGTGGCACCGGAATCGATGATCCAAGTGCCACCGGAGTCACGACTGGTGGACGTCACTGTACAACGAGCGATAGAACACTCGGCATCAGAGGGACACTGAGCTGTCTGTGAGAAGGAACGACGTACATCACGAAGGTGAGACTCATGAATCCAGTCAGTGCAGTCAGGCCCATCATCATCACATGCGGACTGTGCTCCCCCACACGTGTCATCACGAGTCACGAGGACGGACAAACAAGCAGTCTGTGACCCACTCGACGATGACGACACACTCGCACCTCCCTGAAAGCGAAGCGCTAGAAGATGACGAAGCTCGGCGATGGTGCGGTCACGTGGGTCTGGATCACTGCTGCTCGCCGGTGAGGATGCAGGAACAGCTGTAGTCGTAGTCGCCGCACGTCCAGAGGAGTGTGCAGTCAACATCCCGGACGCGGTGCGCACAGCATGGGCAGCCTGAAGTCCGCGAGTGATGCACTCCCAGTCGAGCGGCTGCTGGCACTCAGTGTAGCGATGGGCACCTCCACAGTTGTAGCAGTGAACGGAACGGCCACTGCTACCACTGGATGACGACTGCTGCTGACCCGATCCGTGCTTCCTATTATTCTTCTTCCCCTGGGCAGCTCCTGCAACGCCCTGCGTCTGCGTGGGCGTAGACGGGGTCGAAGAGGAGGAGGAAGATGAGGTCGTGATGGAAGAAGGTGAGGGTGACTGCAGGAGGGAAGACGGTGGTGAGGCGAGGGTTACGGCAGCGAGGGAAGTCTCCTGATATGCTACTGCTGCCTCGCGGGCCGACGTCACCCGGAGGAAAAGCTGATGGGCCCACGAGAGCAGCTGTAGGGTGGCTGAGAAAGGCTCGAGAGCAGCGTCGCTGTACCGTGTGAATATGTCGGTGTACTCCAGGCAAACTCCGAGCATGATCGTCCGAAGCGCCCACAGCTGTGTGCCCCCTGAGGTCCCCAGGCGCGTGTAGATATGCATGGCGCGTCGCCAGTAGTCCGCTGCAGGCTCCGCTGGTCCCTGACGGAGGGAGTGGAAGGCACAAATGTGTGACGCACGGGTGGCGTGCGTCTCTGCGGCCAAGAGGGACAACGCCACATCCCAGCCTACACGAGGATCAGCTCCGGTGCCTGTGCCAGCCTCACTGAGGAAAGGACGGAAGTCAACAACAGTCTCGCGTGGCATGGCGTAGAGAAGTCCTCGCATGGCTCGGGCTGCTGTCAGCACCTGTACTGGATCTGTAGACTGGTATGGGCTGTGGTAGTAAGGCCACACTCCCTCAGAAGTAGCCCACACCTGAAACAGGATCTCCCAGCAGTCAAATCCGTCCTCGCTGATGTACTGTGGAGGTGGTGCCTCAAAGTCCTTTGGCTGCCTCTCCGTGGGGAGAGCAGCCGCAGGCTGAGGAGGGCGAGTGACGGGAAAAACTCCTGGTAGAGGGTGGTCACTGGGGAAGTCAGGTGACGGTCGTATCGGGGACACGGGTGGAGGTCGGATACCCGTCTGCAGCTGACGGAGGCGCTCCTGTAGAAGGCGAATCTCCCGCTCCTGGGAGTCATCCTCGAAGCCTGGCATGAATGGCTCGTCATCAAGGAGGTCCGCAGGTGGTGGGGAAACCACNTGTACCGTGTGAATATGTCGGTGTACTCCAGGCGAACTCCGAGCATGATCGTCCGAAGCGCCCACAGCTGTGTGCCCCCTGAGGTCCCCAGGCGCGTGTAGATACGCATGGCGCGTCGCCAGTAGTCCGCTGCAGGCTCCGCTGGTCCCTGACGGAGGGAGTGGAAGGCACGAATGTGTGACGCACGGGTGGCGTGCGTCTCTGCGGCCAGGAGGGACAACGCCAGATCCCAGCCTCCACGAGGATCAGCTCCGGTGCCTGTGCCAGCCTCGCCGAGGAAGGGACGGAAGTCAACAACAGTCTCGCGTGGCATGGCGTAGAGAAGTCCTCGCATGGCTCGGGCTGCTGTCAGCACCTGTGCTGGATCTGTAGACTGGTATGGGCTGTGGTAGTAAGGCCACACTCCCTCAGAAGTAGCCCACACCTGAAACAGGATCTCCCAGCAGTCAAATCCGTCCTCGCTGATGTACCGTGGAGGTGGTGCCTCAAAGTCCTTTGGCTGCCTCTCCGTGGGGAGAGCAGCCGCAGGCTGAGGAGGGCGAGTGACGGGAAAAACTCCTGGTAGAGGGTGGTCACTGGGGAAGTCAGGTGACGGTCGTATCGGGGACACGGGTGGAGGTCGGATACCCGTCTGCAGCTGACGGAGGCGCTCCTGTAGAAGGCGAATCTCCCGCTCCTGGGAGTCATCCTCGAAGCCTGGCATGAATGGCTCGTCATCAAGGAGGTCCGCAGGTGGTGGGGAAACCACGCCAGGAGGTGAAGCAGGCGGGGCGTCTGTCACGGGCGCCTGAGCCGAGTGCTGGGTGGAGGCCGCAACGCCGGCAGCTCCCTCGGAGATCCGCGGAGGAGCCATGGACTGAGCGCGCAGGAGCTCAGTCAACGTACGGATCGCGTCAGTCTGCTCTCGCTACAGACGACGCACCTCCTCCTGCTGACTGCGCAGGTCCTCAATGGCCTGTGAGCGAGGGCTCAATACCCCTGAAGAAGAGGAGGAGGGATCACCTGGTCCCTTGTCCTTGTCGTCGGGCGACCTCATGTCGCCGCTCACTATGGGACGACAGGTCAACTTTGCCGGATTTCAAAACCGACTGCGTTTCTCGAGGAGTTGAAACGCTGGCAACTTTTGACTTTTCGGTTGAAAATTTGGCTAAGTGTTATGCTGACGTCAGCAAGTGGTTGCTGACGTCAGCACGACCTGATGACGTCAGCAACCAACAATGCTGACGTCAGCTCGTCCCCTCCNTTTTCTTGTCACGGTTCTGCCGCTGCGCGGTGGCGCGCAGCAGCTCCGCGGAAGCTGCGCAGCAGCTTCCGCCCAGCTGCTGCTGCAGCTGTGCTGTCAGCTGCAGCAGCAGCTGCGTAGCTGCGCGTGCAGCGGTGACAGCGGCGGCTGCGCTGCTGCTGCTGCTGCTGCTGCGCGCGGCGGCCGGTGCTACGCGCGGCGCAGTTGCTACGCGCTGCAGCTGCTGCTGGGTGCCGCCGCCGCGCGCTGCTGCTGGCTGCCGCCGCCGCGCGCTGCTGCTGCTGCCACTGCTGCGCTGCTGTTGCCGCCGCGACTGCCGCTGCTGCTGCTGTGCCGCTGCCGCTGCTGCGCTGCTGCTGCCGACGCCGCTGCTGCACTGCTGCTGCCGCCGCTGCTGCCACGCTGCTGTGGCGGCCGCTGCTGCTGCGCTGCTGCTGCGCGGCTGCCGCCGCCGCCTCTGCTGCTGCTGCTCTGCTGCTGCGGCTGTGGGGGGGAATGGCGGCTGCACGCACCGCAGCCGCCACACGCCTCTGTGTGGCGGTACGCGCTGCTGCTGCTGCCTCAGCAGCTACGATCTCACGTGGTGGGTGGAGTACGCGGACGGCGACCGGCCGTCTCCAACGGGTCCCAGAAGAACTGCTGCAGCGGTGACTCTCACTGCTGCTGCTCTGCTGCGTCTCTGCTGCGCAGCTCAGTGAGAACTGTCTCACTGCTCTGATACCATGAGAAAGTGCGTAGAAGCTTCCTAGCAACACGGCCGCTGACCGGGCGTCAGTGCCTAGTCAGACGGTGACGACAATCACAGGTCGTACACACAACGGCAAGGGTTTGGCTAGGAGACACAAGTCCAAGTGTCAGAATGCTTCAATATAGCATATGCAGAGAGAAATGACAACTGACAGGTCCAGGGCATAAATACCTGCCGCGGCGCACGGCGGGTGTCGCACGCGGCAGTCCAAGAGCTGTCCTAAAACCGGCCCAAAACCACTGTTTTGGCCGTAACTCTGCGCACACATGTCAGAATCCTACGCCGTCTGAACCTAGACGTGCAGAATCAAAAGACGCACGCAACGACTGGTCACATGCATGCATCCATCGACTGACAGCGAGTATACAATGCAAAAACATGCAAATGGGCCTCATGCCCAGTCCGCCGAAAGGCGCCTGCAAGACGTAGAAGACACAGCAAGGAGTCCCGGTGA
>SZWC01003912.1:79888-93207 GCA_023375785.1 Penium margaritaceum | reverse complement strand
CAGCAACAACAACAACAACAACAACAACAACAAAAACAACAACAACAACAACAACAACAACAACGACAACAACAACAACAACAACAACAACAACAACATAGTAGCGGTAGCGGCTGTCGTAGTGTAGTAGCAGTGGTAGCTATTGTAGTAGTAGTGGCCGCAGTAGTAGCAGTCCCATGGCAGCAACAGCCACGCTTTTCGCCTTGTAGTGCCCTACTGTTGGATAGCAATTGTTGCTCAACAGTGTTGGGTAGCAACACTACTGTGTAGCTGTGTAGAAGGCACGCAATTCTACGTAGCAGCCTCACAAGTACGTGCAATTTCCACGCAACCAAGAGCAGGGGATGAAACCGTCACCCACCTTTCAGAAGCCAAGTGAAACCGGCACGATAAAAGAAGAGTCAGATTCTCTAGCGTAGAATATGCTAACTATCTTTACACCAGTGTTGCGAGCCGGTTCCAAAAAGCGATGGGCCTTCGACTGTGAGAAGATGTTAAGGAAGGCATACTTATGACCCTGAGGTAAGACCTTGGACCCCTCCTGATCCTCGGTATATCAGAAGCAGGCCATTCATCTCCAAACACGAGTGAGATGGAGATCAGCGTGATGGCCAGACTATAGCTTGTGCGTCATGACATGGTCCCAAAGAGGACCATGTGGCAAGCGGTTCCAGACTCATGTCATGTAGAAGAATTCCTCAAATGCAAAGGACTTTGGAAGATCGCACCTTGACCGCATGGCATAGAGCGCATCCTCCATGGTACGGTTCCAGTGCTTGAATACACCGTTTTGTTGAGGTGTATGATGGAAAGAGAGCTGGTGATAACCATTGTGCTCAGTAAATAATGCTTCAATCTTGTCTAAGAACTTGCAACCACGATCCAAGCACAATATGTGCAGGGTGTGACAAGGCTGGAGCTCAGCCGTCACAAGTCAGGTGCATACCGCCAGGTCGGCGTTCTCTTGTGGCGGAGGCTATTGATCCATCGCATCTGGGTAAAGCAATCAGTCAGGGTGAGAACACATCAACCCCAATCTGAGAGGAACTCGATTGGGAGGGGACCGAGGATGTCCGAGTAGACCAAGTCTAGTGGACTTAGTTTTTTGGAAGCATATTCAGGGTAAGTGCAAGGTTGCATCTTACCCTAGCCACATTAAAGGCAATTGGTCTTGGGCGACTACTCGAAGGAAGTGGCATGAAGACTGAGGACTGGCTGAGTCTAAATGAGCTTGGACACAGTTTCCAAGCTCACATGGCAAAGAAAGCATTGCAGCAAGCACTGGTGCTCAAGGGAGAGAACCCTTGTGACAAACACACGTGTGGAAGAGGAGAGGAAGAAGAAATAGAGAGATCATAATGAGACACACGATAGAGGTCAAGAACATCGTAGGCATGAAGAATCGTGGTACGTGTATTGAGTGCAATCACTGTGACAGAGTTTGCAAAGTGCTCAGCACTGAGACCCATTTCGGTGCATGCATGAATAGAGACCAGGCTTAGCTCATGAGAAAGGAACATGAATAACCATAAAATGTCACTACCCAAACTCCCTGGACAGACATGACCTGACCAGATTGTGTCCGCATTGACTGAATTGACGCAATGGATCAAGAGAAAGAACGTCGGTACAACAGCAGGTCATGTGATGGATGGGTCCAGAGTCAATGGTCCAGATGCCAATCAGCTCAAAACCCATTATTGACATTGAGCAATGTGCAACAGAACACCCTGACTCTGATGGACGCTCATCACAGGACTCGGGAGAACGAAAGTTGGCATGGACCTGTGCATCGTGAATTCAGTGGGTACTGTCATGTTCATCCTTATCACAAGCTGACAGAGCTCCTCCACAAGAATCATCGCGGGCGATAAACATAGTAGGACAAGCATTCTAGATACCACCCGGATGTGACAGTACACTCGCAGCTCCCTAAGTGACTGCAAAGCGACAACAACTAAAGAGGCTCTGTGATGCGGTCCCATGGATCCATGCCTCCAGTGGCACCCAGAGTGGTATTAGGCTCAGTTGCTGTCATGCTTGCCGCGCGACCCACACAGGTTGTGCCGGGAGACGTCCGATGGGCGTGTGCAGCCTCAAGGCCATGTGTGATCCGACTTTTGTCCAAGGGCTGTTGGTGCTTTCTGCATTGATGTGTGTCGTTGTAGTTGTAGCAGTAGACACAACATCCAGTGCCATAACACCCTACCTGCTGCTTCTACTATTGATGTCCCTTGCTGCATTTCTTTTTCCCCTTTTTCTGAGTGTGCTGGGGACCACACCCTGAGTTGATGCAGGTGGAGAAGAGGGAGAGGAAGGAGTGGAGGAGGAGCTAAGGGTGAGAAGGTTTGTCGGGGATGCTTTTGTCACTACTACCAAGGGGCTCGTCCGATGCACCTGAGCAGCTTCCTTGGTCCCAATCCTCTGGAGATGATGTTGTTGGGCCCAAGGAAGGTCGATGGAAGTAGGTGAAGAGGTCCGTATACTCCATGTGCGCACGGAGAATGACGGTGTCAACTGCCCAGAGCTGGGACTCTTCGCCAGTGCCAAGGGAGTGGAGCTCCCTAAGGCGTGCAGCCCTTGTCGCATGTGTCTCTACAACAGACTAGGTGAGTGCCAACTCCCACCTACGGCAAGGGTCCGTCCCATCACTCCCATTTGTGCCCAGGAAAGGCCAAAAATCAAAGACTGCTCCCCAGGGAACGACGTAGAGCATATCGTACATGGATCACTCTGTTTTCTGAATCTAATGGACGCCAGCGGTCTGGTACTCGCAGAGGTAAAATGGCCACAGACCCTCTATGCCAGCCCACACCTAGAAAAGTACCCTTTCAGCATTCAAAATTAGTATGCTTTTCATAATGGAGTGCCAAAGTCTTGAAGTCCTTTGGTCGCGCTCCATGGGGAGGGCAACCTCACGTACTGGCAAAGCGTCCATGGAATGTGTAGCCCACAAAATGAGAGGCCATGTGGGCCATGCACCCATCTTGTGGAAGTCTTCTGAGCTGGTGTGACTGATGCACGCACAGGTGTGTGCTGTGGGCTGAGTTGGAGACAATCCAACTGCGTGAAAATCTTACGTGTCCATGTATTTACCTCAGCCTCAAAATCCTGCTCCTCAGATATTTGCTGTTTCCTGGCGGAGCCAATGGATGTAGTCGGTTGCCTTCACAGTGTACATCCGGCTGTGCCAGGTAGAGTCTGCTGCAACATGCTGTAGTCCAAACAGGCTTTGTAGCAAGGTCTGAATGCCCACGAGAATGGTGAACTGCTCATGCTACTGGTACCTAATTGCATCTTGTGCCTGTTGCGGCTTGTCAGTGGCCCAAGTCCGTGGGCTTGATGAGCACGAAAAGGGACTGGAGCTGGTGAGGTCATTCCCTTGTCACCACCTTGTGCCATGTGGTCACTTAGAATGGGTCTGAAAGTCAGAGTTGTCAAGATCAAGAACTATTAACATTTCTTGAGGAGTTGGAAACCAGGAAAAAAAATTTTGTCCAAAGGTTGTTAACGTCAGCACTACTGTTGAAGACGTAAGCATTTTTTTTAAGATGAGACGCTCTCACCCCTCTCGCTCTCTTCTTTGAGGCTCTTGCCTACCACAACCTATTTAGCACTGTCACTAGTCCCCTATGGCACACCTTGTTTTGTGCCAGTGGCAGTCCCCTCTAACCTATTTGGTCAAGTGCCTGTGTCTGTACTCTTGATTCTGCGCCAGTGAAAGCATCTACACTCTCACACACTTTTGTACATGCACGTGCTTTCGCTGTGAGCCAGCATCTTCAGTCTCCCGTGAGTCCTTGGTCACTTGCGATGTTGCAACTGATCCCATTGTTGTGAAGCCGACTCCAGAGGCTTGCGTTTATGCCACTTAGAGCTCTCTCTCGACGGAGCCTGGTCCACGCACTTTTAAAGAGGCATTTTCAGCTGAGGACGCAGAGTTGTGGTGTGCAACTTTTATGGATGAGCTGAGAGTCATCGGTGAGCACAGTATGTAAGAGCTTGTCAGCCTATTGCCTGAGTAGAGGTTGTACAGGCCAAAACTTTCTTTTGGAAGAAGGCGAATCTTGACGGCACAATGGATTGCTACATGGTCCATTTAGAAACCAAGGGATTTGTACAAGTTGAGGTTGTGGAATTCAATGGAAATTTCACAGTTGTTTTCCGTATGACCACCGCCCGCACCCTATTCTGGGTTGTTGCTCATCACGGTTGGGAGTTGTACCAGATGGATGTGAATAACATGTTTGTCTATGGAACTCTTGAGGAGGACATGTACATGGCCCAGTCACCAGGCTTTGAGGTTGATGACAAGGTGTGGCCCTTGCGCAAGTCCTTGTAAGACCCAAAGTAGTCACCCTGGTGATGGAACATGGAGATCACTATCACACTAACACAGTTGAATACATGCACATTGAACTGTCCCTCTTCTAAAATGGAAAGTTGAGAGCCTTATCATCATCCTCATATTTGTTAATGACCTCCTGATTACGTCTCCTTTGACGGAGGCCGTGAAGTATCCTAGGGCAAACCTTTCTATTGCCTTCAATACTAAGGACATCGATCATGCAGTTGTGTTCCTTGGGATGTAGATCATGCAGAATCATTAGGAGTGGATGCCATTACTACATCAGGCACATTACACCCACGTTTTGGGAGATCCGTTTGTTGACCTCCTTGGTGTAATTTACACAGCCTCCACCCCATCATACCTGACGGGCAAGATGCCCTGAAGGTAGATGATCCAGCACAAGTAGGGACGACAGTGAACATGAACTTGTACTTACACCTCATTGGATCTTTCATGTACTTGGCCACGACCACACGAACCAACATCGCCTTCGCCTTCAACCTCCTTGAAAAGTTTTTGTAGTATCTTTGAGAAAGATCCCTTTCAACGGCTATGCGGTATGTAGTTTTCACACTTTACCTTGTATGGCATCTTGGAGTCATACATATAGTCATTGGTAGTTGATGGATACATAGGCAGTGACTCAGCCTGGAGTCCTGATGGCCATAGTCAGACAGGTCACGTGGTGTGTTGGATGGCACTGTTGTATCGTGGCAAAGTGGGAAGCATGGTTGCATTGCATGTAGCTCATCAGAGGCTGATTATGTTACGCCGGGGACTGGGGCTGCTGAGTCGATGTGGTTGCAGCATCTATTTTGTGAGTTGTGTCAATCTATGCCTTGCATCATTTTGCGCTGTGATAACCAGAGTACTCTGGCAATTACGAAGAGCTTTGGTGCTCAAATTTCTGTTGACCATCATTTTGTGCGTGATCTCGTGGAGTGACACATGATCTTCGTCATGTGGGTTGACACGGATATGCAGCTGGCTGACGTCTTGGCCAAGGTACTAGCACGTGGAAAGTTCATGGTGGCCTTCACTCTAGTCGAGCTTCGTCCCTTGCCTGAGGGTGGCTGAGAGTGACGTGTGTGAGTATGGACTATTGAGCATCTTGCTTCACTCCAATGTCAATTATACACATGTATGGACATGAACACCATTAGGTCATGGGGGGATGTTGTGATGTGAGCCATCCTTGTCTTACTATGTACCTTAATGTGACCACTCGGTCGTGTCCATGCTCGTGCACATCCCTCATACAGACCCACCTGGCATTAGGGCTCCAGCGGGTGGTGATACCACCCACCAGCAGCTGCCAAACAGCTGTCACGACGTCTTGGGTGCTTGGTAGGTTGCTTTGCAGTTTTTATACAGTCGCTAGAGTTATCTTGGCCGACTGGCTCTTAGGCTACATTTTCATGTTTTGTATGTATTCTCCACCGATCAGTGATATACCTGTGGGTGTGACCAGTCGTAGATTTAGGCTCAAGATATTGCATCTCTAAGTTCAGACAGTATTGCATTTGGATGCTTGTGTGGTCATGTTTCCTTTGGCACCCAAGTCAGGCGTCAAAAGTCAGAAATTGGTACTTGACAGCTCAAGTCGGAATTTGGTCCTTGCACAACATTCTAGAATGTAGAAATCTGGAAGTGAGATTCATGTTTTGAAACAGTGATTTCACTTTTACCACAAATTATACCTATGGGCTCACTTACTTCTTATCATAGGTCAATCACAAGACAGAGTGCAATGCATTGGTATTAGCCAGGCATTGCTGAGGCATATTACTCAGCTATACATGGATCATCTTCTCAAATTTGTTAAAAAATTGTTTGAGCTAACATCTGTGAAGTCTGAAGCTCATGTGAAGCATGGAGATCACTACAGTTATCACCCCAGAAGCATGCCCAGTAACCTTTGATGGGAGATTTGTTGTAGTTGAAAATGAACTTCCAGCACCTGTGGAGTGGCCAGTGGATGGTGTTGTGATTGCAGCTGCTACATCTTGAGCAAGCGGGCTCTCTAGCTTAGAACTCTCCCTGACACCTAGGCATATGATCCTTGAAACCTCCTCAACTTCCCCTATTGCACCCCCATCACAGTCACCTCTATCCTCTTCTTCCTCCTCATCATCCACATCTTCCAAGTCATCTCTGCTCTCAGTGACACACTCGTCATCATAATCCTCATCCAGAAAGACCTCTTCCCCTTCTCCAACCTTCATTTCATCCCCTTCTGTCATGTCTCCTGATGCTCCATCTACACTTGTCTCCTCATCGTCAGCACCGACAATGTCAGCATCCTCATAATCCTCACAATGCTCTACTTCACCATCCGTGTCACTCCCACTCTTTATATCCTCTCTATCAGCTACATCCTTCAGCAATGCAGCAAGGGTCTTTGGCTTCACCTTCCCATACATCCGGGTCAGCCTGAAATTCACCCTCACTAGCATCTCGAGCTTCGACGTCTCAAGCATATTCCTGTGAATCAGCTCGTTTGTTCTCCGACAAAGTGCACAGCTGCAGCGGATAAGATGACACACAGCCTTCTTGTCACACTTTGCACGAAAGGTACTGTCCCACTAGGTCTTTACAATGTCCTTGAGAATCAGGTCAAGGTTGTGAACCACACATGTAATAAAATAAACATCGGGATACTTTGTGCACAAGGCCTTTAAAGCCTTCAAGTTGGTGGAAGCATTGTCTGTGATCATAATGATCACCTTCTCTCCTCCAACCTCATTGATGGCCAAGTCAATGAACAATACAACATGGTTGACATTACGCACGAATCCTATGGAATCATGGGAAAATGGATGTGTTGTACCATCAGCATATGTTGCCTTGGTGGAGTAGATGGGCCTGATCTGTACGCCAGACCACTCATCCACCCTAAGCATTACACTGTAGATATTCCAACCTGCACGCATGGAATGCTCTGTGCTGGTGAGCTCCTTGTCTAGCTCAAGCATTAGAGTATCGACCACCATGTTGCGGGATGGCCGCGTGAAACTGGACATGGTGCGGCGGACGCAGTCGATGAGCTCGCGTGTGGCTCGCAAAGAGCGCCTTGTACTACATTATACTCTTAAGGAAGATACCGCGGTTCCCATGGGACAGTTCTCACTTGAAACGGTGCAAGTTCCAGGAAGTTAGTCTTGGGTTTGTTGGCCTGAGGGTGAGTGTGCACACTGGAGGGTCCCTAGCAGTGGCTGGTTCACACCACAAACTCTTTTTGGAGAGACTGAAACTGTGGAGGCAACTGGTTCCAAGGATGGCAGAAAACTGGTCAGAGAGTGGGCAATAGTTTTGGTCTCAATTGACTGGGAATGAACTCTTGATCAAGGCTCACAATCAGTGAAATTTTATAGCCACTGATCTAAGCTTTCCAGAACACCAAAGCATGCTAGATTTGAAGCTTCCTAGCAGATTCTATGGCTTCTAGAGTGTCTATTGGTAGGCTGTCCTTTTTCCCACCTAGGAAGGTATCCCTTCCCTCCTCTAGAAGCTTCTGCCCCTTCCTAGATTCCTCAGCTCGCTTCTAGTAGAAGGGAAGGTGTCCAGAAGACCAAGACACCTCTAGATGCCTTGTAGGACAAGTCACCCCTTCTAGAAGGTGTGCCACCTTCCTGGTCCCTCACCTGGCCTTCTAGAAACTTAAAGAGGAACTCTAGAGGTTGAGCTAGCTTCCTGGAATCTATTTTCCACCTCCCTTGAGGTAGGGCAGAATTTCATCTTGTGGGACTTGAACCTGGGCCCCTACCTCTATAGGTGGACACCATTAACCACTAAGCCACTAAGGCTTGTCTTTTTTTGGTGTTCCTTTTTGGAGTCACTCCTGCCATGGTGAGGAGCATTACTCCAACAAGGTTTACGTGGCGGCCACGGCCGTCGCCATGGTTTGGAACAAGTGAGAGGAGAGTAAGGTTCCCATGGGTGAGCCTCGCTAACCGAGCTCACCCGTTATGCCGGTGAGCTTGGCTCGCTGGAATTCAACACAAGATCGAGGGCTTACGGCCAATCGAGACCTAACACACAACACAAGGCCGATTTTTTAGTTTCAGGTTCATATATGCCAGTCAGGACTAACACCATGTCACGTGGAAGCCTAATCAAAGTCACCTAATGAGAGAGCTCCAACACTAAAGAGAAAAGAGTAGAGTGGAGCTCGGGCGCTTCTGCCAGGAGGGAAGCAAGCACGTGTGAAGCGGACAAGGATATCGCCAGTCCACTGGTGATGCGTACGCTCACTGTGCGTCGCCTCCACTCTCTAAGTCAACAACCCTGCACACTCATGACCACAATGGAGAGGGAATACATACATAAGAGAATTAACACGCCCCCTTGGACATGAGTGTGGCAGATGTGCAACCAAGATGTCGGAGTTGGGAGTGGAGGGAGGTAGAAGGAAGAGCTTTGGTGAGGAAGTTGGCAAGTTGGTGGTCTCCCTGGATAGGGCTGACTTGCACAGAGCCTTATTCTATCGCTTCAAGGACAAAGTGATGTTTTATGCTGATGTTCTTTGTGCGTGGGTATAACACTCCATCATTTGCGGCGATGCGGCATGCTGCAGAATTTTCACAAAGAACAGGCACCGCGGACACACGCAAGCCCAGTTCCTCTAACAACCGCCCCAACCAGATCCCTTCACAGGCTGCCTCACCCAGCGCCATATACTCTGCCTCTGCCACGCTACGAGCCACACATGATTTTTTTGCACAAAGCCACGACACAGCTGTTCCCCACACGTGAAACACATACCCGTCCCGACTGAGTGCCCATCTGTCACATGCGTAGTCACTGTCACAGTACCCATCCAGCAGCGGATTTGATGTTGGGGCAAAAACGAGGCCAGAGCCGGCAGTTTCCAGCACGTAGCAAAGAAATTTCAGCACTTCTTTTTGATGCGCGCTGCATGGCTGATGACTGAACTGCGCCAAGACATTAACAGCACATGCGATGTCAAGACGTGTCGTGGATACCAGATATAATAGACTTTTGGTGATCTGTCCGTTCAGTGTGGGATCACATTTTGGTCCATAGTCTATGTTCTTTGCATCAAAGAGGTGCGCGTAGACATTGGCATTCATAGGAGAGCACTGACGAGGCAGATGCTGGACGAGATGTTAGAAGCGTGTCGTGAGATGTGCAAGAAACTGCCCCTGGTACAAAGTGAGTATGCGAGCGATTCTGTTTCTGGTAATGGTCATGCCCAAGAAGTCATTGTCCTCGCCCAAGTTGGTCATGCTATAGTGCTGAGTGAGGAGTGACTTGGTTTTTTCAATGACCGGGAGTGAGGGAGAAAGGATGAGCAAGTCATCCACATAGACAAGCAGTGCGATGGGAACATTTCTCTCCCATTGTAGAAAAAGGGAGGGGTTACACACACTTTGTGTGAACCCACCTGATTCAAGAGTATGGCTGATCTCCTTGTTCCAACACTGAGGTGCTTGCTTCAGCCCCTATAGGGCCTTTAGCAGCAGCCACACACAATCAGTTCCATCTTCGAACCCTTCAGGTTACTTGACGTACAGCTCTTCCTCAAATGGGCCATTAAGGAATGCATTTTTTACATCTATTTGGTGGATTTCTCAATCTTCGTGCGCAGTGACTCCAAGCAACGCTCGGCTGGTGCTCTATTTTCCCACAGGTGCATAGGTGTCAGTGAAATCTTGACCTGGCACTTGGTGGAACCCTTAGCCACCAGTCGTGCTTTGTACTTGTCAAATAGACCAGCCAGATTACTCTTTAACTTGAACACCCATTTCACATCAATGGCTTTCTGACCGGGTGGCAATGCGACCACTTCAAAGACTTCATGCTCTAGCAAGACATTGATCTCGGTTGCCATAGCTTTTTCCCATTCAGCAGTTTCGGTGCGCCCCTTAGCCTCAGCAAGTGTCTGCAGTTCCACTAGTGGAGGATCTATCTTGGGGGCTGACTGTGTGGAAAAACTGTATGTAGTTCACTTGCGGGAGATCCCGTAGGGAGAGTTGTACAGGCTCTTGTGACAGTGTCACAGATTTCTCCATGTACCCAACTGGATCCTGGGGCGACAACCCTGGTGGTGAATGTGATGCTCTTGATTATGTGCTCGTGAGATCCATAGGGGTCAGGAGGTCTGTGGGCATGGGATCTCTTTGATCCCCCCTCTGTTCCGCAGGTCCAGGAGATGATGTTACCTCCCTTGGGACAAAAACCGAAGCACTCACATGGTGTGGATAGTGCTCGGGGTTTGTGGAATTGGGTACATGCCTCAAGGTGCAGAAGATCTTGTAAGGTATGTGTTCCAGGAAGGATGCATCTCTGCTTTCCAAAAAGTAATGACTCGTGGGATCCCAAAATCGCCACGCTTTGGACGCATGTGAAATACCCACAAACACGCACCAATGGCCACATGGGCTGAGTTTGTTCTCACGTGCGATTTTGTATACCACACGCATGCCATTATGCCCCACACCCTGTCAGGACAAAGATCTGCCTTTTCCTTGAACCACCTTTCCGACGGCGTGACAGCCTTGGGCAGGGGACCTTGCGGTACCCGGTTCCACACCCAAGTGACATACTTGACTGCTTCTTCCCAGAAGCCAAACGACAGGCCCAACTCTGTCAAGAGAGTGCACAGAGCGTCCCCTAGGGTTGGGTGCCATCGCTCCGCAACCCCGTTCTGTTGGGGTGTGTAGGGAGCACTGGTGTGACGTTCAACGCCCTTGGCTTTGAGTGCTGCAGTCAGAGCACCCATGAACCCTCCTCCGCGGTCTGTTCGCAGTTTTAGCATTTTACATTTGGTTTGCCGATCTGCGAGTACAATCCATTCAATGATTGCCTGTTGTGCATCTCACCTTAAGTAGATGAGCCCAACGGAATTGACTGTAATCATCTATCCATGTCAATACATACTAAGACCCGTACTGAAAAGATGGCACGGGCATAGGCCTCGTCAAGTCAACATGAACAAGCTCAAGTGGAGACTTGCTCTCTGTGGTTGATTTGGAAAAAATCGCTTGTAAGCTTTTCCCTCATGACATTCAAGACAGGTATTTGCCTTCAGTCCGTGGGGGCAGTCCTCTGGGCTAAGCCCCTATGCAGTAGTGTGCTTGAGCATGTCTTCTATGAGGTAAGTGTAAATATGTGCCAAGCAACGGTGCAGTAGTTCAATATGCTTTGCATCCGTGACCGTCACGACATGCACTTGTGGTCTGTGTGAATGCGTTGGGACAAGGGTAAACAGTGTCAAACAATAGAGCATGTCTGCATGCAGTGGCCCATCCATCAACAGTGCACCAGTTGCATCAAAAAGAGTACATTGTTGATTCTACATGACACTAGACACGCTAGCTTGACGATCGTGTTGACCACCAGACAACAAGTTTTCTTTCAGTCTGGGTACGTACAGGACACCTATCAGTCATATCACCCTGCCAAGAGCCTGAAGGGCCACAGTTCCCACGCCCTCAACTGCAAGAACTTCCCCAGACCCAGTCTTCACCCCATCCACATCAGGCGCAGCATACAGTGACACAAATAGCAGGCGATGCGGTGACATGTGATGTGAAGCAGCGATGTCCTACAACCATTCATGCATGGAAAGCCTATGGGAAGTGGTGACGTGCATGTGACCAAGCCGCTGCCCTGGCGGCTTCAGCGTAGCTATCAGCTCCGGTGACTGGAACTCCATCGGAGTATTCCATCCAATGGACGGTGCTGTCGCTGGATGCTACGCCTCAGCCACTGCCGCGTAGATGTGCTACGCCCAAGCCGGCACAGGGACTGGCACCATAGAGCTCGTGGTGTGTAATAGGGCCCCTGGTACATGGGAAGAAGCCTCTGATCCACTGGGCCTACTGCTGGCAGCTGATAAAGTGGTGGACCAACCGTGGCTGCACCAAAAGGTGGAGGTGCACGTGCCCCCCCTGAGCCCTGCATGGACCAAGCCGGTGGATGCAACTGCTGGCCGAACTGAGGGCGCGGTGGCGGGAGAGCCTACAGCTCCTGTGTAGGAGTCATGATGCAGAGGAGCTCTCGGCACGCACGCCAGAATTGACCCTGCTTCCCTCGATAGTTGCTAGTGCGCCCCCCGACGCCCCTACCACGTCCACATCCTCCTCCTAACGAACCCCGACCTCAACCGCTGCCTCCTCCCCCACGACCTCCTGAGTTTCCACCTCCAGGAGGGATGGATGATGTCGTTTGATGCACGGAGGCACTCGCTGTTGACGTGTCTGCCTCTCGGACCTGTCCTCAGAGGATGTCCTCGTAGTGGCGTAGCTCCTCAAACACCTCCGCTAGATCCGTGCTCTCGATGTCGGTGACGCAAAGTCGCCTCAGCAGGTTGCGACAAAAGTCCCTGTATGGCTCACCCAGGTGAAGCAAGACAGGGTCAAGCCACTCCAGCACGGAGCATGTCACTTCGATCCCCAAGTTTCGTCGGCGGATATCCATTGCTGCATCCCAGTACTCCGCTAACGGGGCTCTTGGCTTGGGATACAACTATCGCAGTCTATCACGGAGTGAGATGAATAGAGTCATGCCCTGTTATTCCTGGCGGGTGTCGAGATGTTGACGTGCCTTGTACAGACGAGGAGCACCGCTACGAGGATTGGTTGGGTTTTCCCCTTTGCCACCAAAGTGGAGATGGAGGATGGCATAAGCTTGCTCGTTGGGAAGAGCCCGAGTTAGGGCATTGAAGGTGGGCAAGAGCACTCGCTCATCGGCGTCATCTGTTGGTGAAGGGACATACAACTCCTCCAGACAGTGCTCCGCTGCCCATGCAAGAAATGTCTTTCCACGCAAGAAAGTCTCGCATGCCCAAGGGGGACGGTGAGAGGTGAGCCATCACCTTGGTCAGTTCATCCCAGGTCACGGTGCCTGACGTCATGGTGGGTTGATTTGCCGGTTGCCTCCAAGCAGGTTGATTCGCCGGTTGGCCTCCGGTGGGTTGATTCGCATTTGGGGGGGGGGGGGG
>SZWC01003912.1:67037-79822 GCA_023375785.1 Penium margaritaceum | reverse complement strand
GGGGGGGGGGGGGGGCATTGCCACTCGGCATAGATCCGGCGGCTTTCATCCTTTTGTTTTGTTTGCGGCCGGTCTCCCGTCTCCTGGCGTTACACTTACTCTGCCAAGAAATGGGGCAGATCAGCAACAACTTCAGTGTTTGTTGCTCTCCAGTGACTCCTCGTGCCTTTGCGGTGCTGTTTTCCCTCTTTTTTTTGGTTTGCTATAGCTGCCGTCCACCAAGCTCCCCGTCCACCGATGGGTCTCTCCTTGACGGCTCTTGACGACTCTCGACAGCTTCAGCAGATGGCTTTTGCAGTTCCCTCGGGGTGCTCCGTGTGGCACTGTGGCAGCGCACAGACCTTGAGAGGTCTACCTGGCCTTGCACGTGCAACCTCAGCAGGTGTGGCCTGCTGCTGCGGCGGTCAGATCCGCCGCACTCTTTCAGCGCCAACCCTAATGCCGCGGCACTAGTCTCCTCCTCCCCCTCGCAAGATTCCCCACGCCCTGCGATCAGGGCTCTGATACCATAAGGAAAGTATTGGGGTTCCAATGGGACAGTTCTCACTTGAAACTGTGTAAGTTCGAGGAAGTTAGTATTGGGTTTACATGGCGGCCAGGGCCGTAGCCATGGTTCGGAAGGAGTAAGGGGGGAGTGAGGTTCCTACGGGTGACCCTCGCTAACCAAGCTCACCCGTCGGGCCAGCGAGCTTCGCTTGGCACATGATCAAGGGCTTATGGCCACTCGAGACCTCACACACAGCATACGACCGCTTTTTGAGTTTCGGGTTCATCTAAGCCAGTCAGGACTAGCACCATGTCACGTGGAAGCCTAATCTAGGTCACCTAATGAGAGAGCTCCAACACTACAGAGAACAGAGCAGAGTAGGGCTGGGGCGCTGCTGCCAGGAGGGAAGCGAGCACGTGTGAAGTGGAGAAGGATGTTGCCAGTCCACTGGTGATGCACACGCTCACTGTGTGTCGCCTCCACTCTCTGATTCAACAAGCCCTGCACACTCATGACCACAATGGAGAGGGGATATATACACGAGAGAATTAACAACTCTTTGTGAAACTCTTTTGTCTTCTCACTTGGAAAGGGTGTTGCTTCTTTGGCATCTCCCACAAGGCTGTTCATAGTTGCTATTCGAGACAATCTACATGGCCAATGAGGGATATGGCCAAATAAACAACTTGCACTTTGAATACCTGCTTGGATTGCCAGCTCATCAAACTCTCAATAAGTGACCACTTTCAACAGCCACAGCATAAGCCCTTGAGGCTTTCCTGGGTGAGAATCATGAAAAAATACATGCATACTCATCATCCACCATTTGACCCAAACGTGCCCTGTCCAATGTGGGCAATGCAACAACTTTCTCCAATGTTAGACCTTGAGGTGGTGACTCCAATGGAATGTGTCTCCAATGGCATGTGTCCAACAATCACCTGTTTGTCTCTTGCACAATGGGTTTTGTCAACAGCTTCACCATGCTCCTCCGCAAACATCTTATCTTCCTCTATATGTGAGGCCTTTCTTTCAGCAGCTTTCAATGGTCTATGCTCTTGTCTCACATACAAGTCACTCGGAGCAGCTACATGGGAGAGAAGACCTCTTTCATCATGCTCATTTCTTGGAACCTTTTTCTTATCATTAGCTCTCATCACAATCTTGTCATATCTATATTCTTCAATATCTGTTAAAAAGGGATAGTGAGAGGATGAAAATCTTTCCTTGGCAGAATCAAAGTCACCCGAACACTCACCAAGATCAGTAAGCGCACACACCTATCTCAACAACCATGACTACGACACACATTCTTGGAAAGATACCACAAGCCACGTATACATAACACATCAACAATAGAGGAAAACTAATTGCCAAAATTTGTAGCTGTTCAATCTTCGAAAATGTTGTACTCCCATCGTTCACATGGAAGCGACGCCAATATGGGCTCGGCCACATTGACCAGCCAGATTAGATGGTTGAATCGGATCAGAATAGATGGTCGAATTAGAAAGGACTTTACTTTGAAAGGAAAATGATTGCTTATGTCAACCTTCACTTGATTGGCGTCATCCATCATTTGTCGTTACATTTAACGCGTTACAACTTGAACCCATTGACCCAGATAGTAAAACATTCTTCTTTATTCTTCTCCATACTTTTACATTTCAATATGCATCCTGCCGTAGATCCTGGCATGAATTTCTAAACTAAACACAATATAACATGCTTTCAGCTTCATTCGTCAAATTTTCATGCATCCCAATAAATGTTCATGATGTATGATATTACACAAGCAAACCACTCTAGTGCTACAATGAATTTCAATCTTAACATAACTTACCACAAATTCAAAACTTTCCATGCAAACAAGCATAACAAAATTGTTTTAAATGATATCCAAATAACACTCTAGACATACAATCTTCATTCAAGCTTCACATTCAATGATTCATTCATCTAATGATACATTCATATCTAAAAACAAACTGCCCGACAGTGACCTGCTACATCTCTTTCTTGAACATGTATCAGCACTAAAATTTTCTCTTTCATTCAAATATGACACCTTCTATCTTCCATGAAAATTTTCAATGAATACAATCTAACCCGTTGCATAAGCATTATGCAAAAAATTCTTCTTGCTTCTTTTCTACTCATGAGGAGTTCGCATGGCTCTGCAAAGGGGATGAACACGTCAATTCCTACTCGAGTCTTTGTATGGTCAGCACAGAGTTGCATGGCTGCTCTGCAAAACTTTTCAGCTTCTACACAACTGCACATCAGTGATGTTGTGTAGCACTAATGAGCTGTGGATGCTTCTCAGTAGTAGTGTTCTTCAAGACAGCAAATACTGCTATTAGTGTTGGAGGTCTCGTGCTGTTGTGGTTGCTACAACTGCTACCGTACTATTATAGCTGCTGTCGCTACTACGATTATGCTACTATTGCTTCTGTCACTATAGAAGCTATACCACTGCTGTTGCGCTCCTACTACCTCTGTTATTGCAGGTACACTTTTGTTGCTATTGCTTCTCACAACTGCTGATGTCGCTGTTGCTACTAGGTGCTGCCATCGCAGCATGCTATCCCTGCTCACACCTTTAGCCACAAGCTATTGCTACGAGCTGCTTCTCCCTTTTTTGGTGTCAAGGATGGTAGTAAAACACACTATTTTTTCCTCCCAGTACTACCGCTACTACTCAGCGTGGCTCCTGTAGCTCATCACTTCATTAGCTCCTGTTGCTCTGGTGGTGGCGATTTTGTGGTGACGGTGCTCCTACAAGCTCTTACGGCTACTACGGTGACTCTCACTATCACTGCTTGTGTTGCGTCTCTATGGAAAAGCTCAATGAGAGAGGTATTGCTTCTCTCATACCATGAGAAACAAATAAGAAGCCTCCTATCCTTGTTGTACTAGCATGGGAACACTATCCACTCACCTGACGCACTAACAAGTAAGGAGGTGCAAGAAATAGTGAGGGTTAGGCTAGGGAGACGCACAAAGTCTCATGAGCTCCGATAGCTGAATAATGTAGAGATAAATGAAAACTGGCAAGTACATAGCATAAATTCCTGCCGCAATGCAAGCAAGGTGACACATGGAGCAGTGTCAGTTTGTCCTCCAACTGGTCCAAAACCAATTTTTTGGCCATAGTTATGTGCACAAGCATTCAGATGCAACATTGTCTTAACCTAGAGATGTTGAATCTTGAGCCGGAAACTACGACTAATCACACCCTCAGGTACGGCACTGATTAGTAGAAACAAAATATCAAACATGCAAATCAGGTTGAAGAGCCCAACCATCAAGCAAACTCTAGCAGCTGCAGAAAAACGATAGTGGTTTTTTTGCACTCGGGACATCGTAGCAGGTGCCTCTGAGCTGTTTGTGGGTGGCATCACCTCTCAAATGTGTTCCAATGCTAGCTAGGTCCACATCAGGGATGTGCATGAGCATGGACACGGTTGAGAGGTCAGAGGAAGATGTACAGACGAACGAGGACATCTCACATCACAACAGGGACAGGTGGCCAAAATGCCTTCTGAAGATTCTGTCGATTTCGAACACCTTCTATGATTTTTGAAATAATTTTCAAGAACCGCATCAATGTTTTGATAACTTTTGTTTTTATTCTATGATTTTGCTAAGACGGGCCTTAAAGTTCTTCACTTCACGTGACTTCCCACCATAGTTTCTAGAAGCGACCACTAACCACCCGGCATCGCTCGCGCCGCTCAACTTGATCGCTTCAGACATAACACATGTCTCACTCCATTACTCGCTATTTAATGAAGGAACAAAAAACTTGGATATCCATAAAATGCAAAATGTGACTCTCATCTGCCCAGCATCGGTAAAAAAGTAACTGACATGCACACTCAGAAATCATGCACCCTCGTGGAATACGTTGCCGGACGAGCAAAAAGAAACGTACATGGGTTCATCGCTCCCATGTGAGAATCACACGGGAGCAATGGCCCCATTCTTTTTACATGCAAACCTCCTAGTTCGAGTCATGGTTTTGTAAGTTTGGCGCGGTCTCCGCCCACGCCAAACATAAAACCCCACATTGAACCAGGGGGTTTGCATTTCAAAGAAAAAGGCAAAGGGGTCATTGCTTCCTCATGATTGAGCAATAACATCCTTTCATCTTTTCTTTTGGTTCTGTGCAAGAAAACCCCATATTTGAACATTCAAATCATAATCAAAACCGAGTCCCGAATTACATTCAGGGTTTTAGGGTTTTAGTTTTACGCAGGCTCCTTTTGGGCCTCACGGTAGTGGTACCCTGTAGGTCCCCTTTCAATGCAAGGGGAGTCTCAAACTCCCCTCAACCCCTGGAAAAAACACCCCCACTAGTATCACAAACCCCTTTTAGGCATTTCTGCTACTAGGGAGGAGCGCAGCATGTCATGCATCGTCCACGCATGGTATGGGACCTTGCCATGCCTTTCTTTCTTTTTTAACTGGTATAGGGGTAGCAGTGGTAGATGGGTGAGTTCTACAGTTCTAAAAACTGCATAAAAGTGTCTTTAGCCCCTAAATTCACCCGACATGTCCGATACTTGTCAATAAAGTATGCTAACTGCAAAGGACGAACTATCCAATGGTCCCAAATCCCCTATCATCTTGTGCTACACACCTCATCCCTTTGAACCATCCATGTCCCACTCTGTGTTATGTCTCAAATGTACAAGATTCCCTAAACCCGGCAAGTGAGCATCTTTGTCCTTACATGTATGGCCCAGGGCGGGTTGACCTCAGAAGCATTTTTACGTTTTGCCGAGGGAATTTTGGCCACTTGGCCCGGCCTCCTCTGTTCCATTGTCGAAGAATCTTCCAACTTTGACCAATTTCTAGAATGGTTGATAGATGTATCGCGAATTGTATTGATGTTCTGATATATTCCGGTCGACTTCTTCACAGCCCTAGACTTATGAAACGGTGACTTGATGTTATCAAACCCCTGACTTCTTGAAGGAGTTTCTCAAAGCGACCACTCACATTGTGACATCACACGCGTCACTTAGGTGGAGCGGTAAAGACCTAACATGTGTCTCATTGTGATTCTTGTTACAGTACATATGCGCTCAACTTGTTTGACACTTTTTATTGAACTACAACTACTACTCAATGTAAACTTTTTATTTATCCAATACCTCAAATTGTATATTTTTCTGCACCTCATCTCTATGAACCACCCACGGTCCGATTGTGTAACACTTGGTACAAGAGCATAGTGGTGCTGGAGGGGCAGCCGGCACATTAACTGCGCGGTGACAGCCTTGCACAAATCTTTTGCACATCTCCATTGTTTAGAATATCATAGACCTCACAAGGACAACAATGATTGGAGCGAGTGTACCCTATGACAAGCAATAGGAAATGGCAAAGACGATGGCGATGGAGGATCAACAACACGCAAAAAACAACACTCTTCAGGGAAACAAAGCAGCAATGGTAACTTTTGCGGCAAACAAGACAGCACCAAAAACCGTGACGGCCAACCCATTGACGTACTCCTTGGGCTCAACAAACCAGCTGCCTCTTCCATTATCCACTGGGTTGACATCTCGTACGATGCAAGGCACCAGCCGACAGGCTCACACCAACAAAGACTTGTACACAAAGCTATCCGGACTTGAGAGCCTTAGCACCCTTCTGTCCCTACAACTCAACGGGTCAAGGGAGGAGCTATGAAGTTCACACATGTAGGGAGCAGTGCTCACATAGAGAAATATTCAACTCTCAATTCAACCTCAAATTCCACCAGCGCTCCCCTAACCATTCAATCGCGCGAACTCAAATGGACGGACGGTCAGGATATGGCTGATCAGTTTTGAGGTGTACTTCACCGTTGTTGGGGTCACCAACAACACAAAAAAAATTGACCTCTTGGCCTTCATTTTGCATGGCAAGTTTTGAGATGGTGGTCTGAACTCAAGGCCATCCAACAGCATTCAAAGATCGAAAAAGCCCGATCAATGACTCATGTGACCGCACTCACATCATTCATTACAGTTGTGCTCCCTCTCGCGCACATCAATCCCATGTGGCATGACTCTCTAACTTCACCGGAGGACTGGAATGACTTTGCACATGCCATATTCACCCACTTTGAAAAAATGAAGGAGAAGTCTGATGCATGATAGAAAATTCAACGCTTACATCAGCAGTCCATCGTGGCACAGTGCACGCTGCGCTTTTGGTAAACCATCAGTAGAAGCGACCTCATCCTAGACGCTCTTTGTTTCTCCTACAACAACATCCTTGAGCGAGATTTTTAGCACATAATCTCCACAGTCAGTATTCAAGTTGACCTAACGCAAATGATCATAGAAGCGGATCGCATCAAGAGCTCCAAATACAATGCTCAGATGTAGTTATCCAAGGGCTGGCGATCCCAAAGCCACAATCCTTGTTGTGGTGGAGGGAAGTCCCAATTGGCAGAAATCTCCTCTCCAATAGATATTGACGCCATCTATCAATGCGATCAATGGCTTGAATGGACTTGTGGAAAATCGGGACACATCTTGTGCGACTGTCAGAAGCAGCAGCGGTAGGCCAAAAATGGGGGAAGTCATAGAGAAAGAAAGAGCACTCGGGAAACGACAAAGGGAATGAGTAGAAGGCGAAATCCCTCTCCAGTCAGAAAACTCTACAATGACCGATTGCCAACGTAGATGAGTGTTCTTGAGATTGGAAAGTTTGACGATGGGTACGCGTTCAACCAATCGGGGATGTTACTCCAACTTCACCTGAGGGGCTGTAAAACTCGCAAAATGGTACTGGAAATACTAGATGAAGGAGCTTCCCATAGCTTTTTATGTAACAGCATGGTTTGAAAGTTGGATTTATAGAAAAAAAAACCGTGAGTGTTTCAAGGAAGACCCGTTCACAGACGACTACAGATGCATAGCCTTTGCGAGCCTCTTTGAGTGCAAATTGAAGATGAGCATAACGTAAACATGTAGAGAATCTCATCCTCGGATACGATTTCCTATACCAACATTGTTTGCAGGTATATTGGAGCACCGTATCCATCCACGTCAGCCTTACTGGCAAGAAAATGATGCCTGCCTTTACTCTAGAATTCCTCGACATAGCAATAGCCACAAGAAGCAACAAAAGCAAAAGAGAAGTTGTAACAATCGCAGAACGCCAGCCGATACATTTTGACATGGCCAAGAGATATCTTTGACGTGGAGCTCAAGCATGGCTAGTCCACATAGAGGCAAGGGAAGGGGAAGGAATCGTAGGAGCAGATGCCACCACATTGGCCTCAACATCCGACAAGTTTGCAATTGTCCCAAAGAACATTGCACCGCTCGTGAAGGAGTTCGAAGGGGCTTTTCTGGACTAACCATTCCAAGAGGTACCTCCGCAACCAAACATTGGTCACCAGATAGACAGTAAGCCAGACGATAGATCAGTGGTGAAGGCGACCTATCGTATGAGCAACCACGAGTTGAAAAGTTAAGAAAGCAGCTGGATGAGATGCACGGTCAAAGGTTGATCAGACCATCCATGTCACAGTACACAGTACGTGTACTTCTCATGAAAAAGAAAACTGAAGGGATGCAGATGTGTGTGGACTAACGGACGTTGAACGACATCACCATTAAAAACCGCTACCCACCTCCGTGAGCAGACGAATTTTTTGACCAACTTCGCATGACAAGAATTGCCACCAAAATTGACCTGTGTAGAGGCTATCATCAGATTTGCAAAGCTGGTAAGGACATCGAGAAGAGGGCATTCTACATCAGATATGGGGACTTCGACTTCACGGTTGATCCGTTAGGGCTCGCAAACAACCCCGCAATGTTCATGGCGGAAATGAAAAAAACTGCCTGTACCTCGATGATTTCATTTCCTTACATCTTGACGACATCCTGGTGAATAACCACACCCCAAAGGAGCACAATGCATGTCCCAAAAAAAGTTCTAAACACCTTACAAAGAGATATGTTTTGTGAAAATTGTCTGAAATATGAAATTGTTCACTGATCCATCGAGATTTTGGGCCACATCATCGGCGGCGGACGGATTGCCATGCACCTGAAAAATGTGGAGGCAGTTGTTGATTGGCCGACGCTGACCAATGTTCGGGAGATCAAATTGTTTTTGGGGTTCTCCAATTACTACTGTCCATTTATAACGGACTACACCTGGGTGTCAAGGCCTCTCTCCGATCTCACCAAAAAAACGACCGAGTAGACTTGGGGAGACAATGAAAAAGAAGCATTTAGCTATTTGAGAAACACTCCAACATCGACAGCCCTACAATTGGCGGGCCCAACAGTGGACTACGTCATGGTCACTGACATGTGAGATTGAGAAATCATAGCCGTTCTCCTCCAAGACAACGCCGGTGGCGAATGGCCAGTCGCAAACATGTCGTGAAAACTATGTGGACCGGAATTCAATTACGCGGTGCACAAGAAATAAATGCTCGCACTCGTGCACGTGTTCAAAGATCTGCGATGCTATTTCAAATGCCCGTAATGCATCGTCCGCACCGGCTACCACGTGCTAGAATATCATGAGCCGTCGACAAATGTGATGGATGGAATTCATTGAGTCCATCTTCAACTATGACATCGAGTACCGACCTAGAAAAACAACTCCGCGGATGCTCTAAGTGGGTTACCAGAATTGATGGCCAGGATCAGCACACTGCTCGTCAAAACAAGAACCGTACCTTGCACAGAGTTACGAGGAATTCTATGGGTATGACAAGACCAGATTCTAGTCTGACGACCATTATTGGAGACGACGATTCACCCACTAGGTTGTCGTATCTCCAAACAAAGAATTACAATGGATGTTGTGGAGGAATGCCAAGACACCGATCCTGGTGGACATTTGGCAAGGAGAAGATGCTCAAGAAGCTGACAAAGTGGTGGGACTAGATGCAGAGTGTCATGGCAGCTTTCTACGATTTTTGCAACACCAATCAACGGAAAAAATCTCATCGCACAAGGCCATCGGATGCTCCAACCCTTCCCCGTTTCGATGAAGTCGTTGGTCGACATCAACATGGATTCTGTGAGAGGAATGCCCGGCACCCTTGAGGGATATGACGCCATCCTCGACGTGGTGTTGGTTATGTTTTTGAAAGGGTACAAGTCACATGTACCCAAACAGTAGAAACATATAACTTATTCACTTGTTGTCTGGTGAAAAAACAACCTAGCTGCCCATTGGCCGCCACTACCGCCACGTCATGAACAAGAAAAGAGGCAAAAATGCATGGCAAGGCCGCATGCCATGCGTAAACGACGCATGGCATGCGGCGCCCCCCGCTAGTAACACAAACCCCTTTGTTGAAGGGTTTCTGATACTAGCGGCAGGGGGGGTTGTTTAGAGTTTGAGGGGAGTTTGAGTCTCCCGATGCGTTGAAAGGGAACTTGCAGGGCCCCGCGGTAGCGGGGCCTAGCAGGCCCCCACGCACAAAAAAAAACCTAGAACCTCCAATGTAATTTGTGGTAGGGTTTGATTGCGGTTTCTGCGCTAAAAGTATAGTTTTGCACGTGTAAGAAACATAGAAAAAAGAAAGAAGGACGTTTTCACTCGATCGCGAGGGAGCGATGACCCCTTCTTTTTTTTACACAAAAACCCCACAGTTTGATGTAGGGTTTTATGTTTGGCGTGGGCGAAGCCCGTGCCAAATACACAAAACCCTAAATCAAACTGGGGGGTTTGCTTTAAAAAGAAAAACAAACAACAAAAGGGGTCATCGCTCCCTTACAATTCTTGTGTGGGAGTGATGTCCCCATGCGGTTTTTTTTTTCATGCTCGCCCGTCAACGCATGCCGTGTGTAAGCATGATTTTAGACAGGGCTTTGAGTTTTTTTTTGCCGGTGCTGGACGGATGAGAGTCACACTTTGCGTTTTATGGGTACGCGAGCTGTTTGGCCCTTTTTTAAAATGTCGCAGTTCATGCAACAACAACCATTGTCACCAGAGAGGGAACAACACGACTATTTCTAGATCAGGTGGTGTGGCTTCACGACTTGCGACGTACCATCATTAGCAATAGAGAGAACCGCTTCACCAGTCGTTTATGGCTCAAATTGTTCACACGTCATGGGATTTCGATCCATCTATCAACGGCGTTTCATCCTCAAACCGACCGGCAGACCAAGCGAACCAACAAAATGCTTGAACAACTTCTCTGAATTCATGCGAACCACTCAGCAAGGATTGGGCGAAAAAACTACATGCCGAGAACTCACATACAACTCCACGACTTCCACCACAACGGTGAAATTTGGTTCAAGGTGGTCTATAGTGAAATTCGTGCCATAATGGGAGGAATTCAAAGGTAGAGCAATATCTCCGTGGTCGACATCCACCGATGGGATGTCCAGGGTGTTTGGGAGGAAATGCAACGAACCTTTGCGGAGAAACAAGCAGCTCTGAAGCGAGCAATGGACCGATATTGCAACGATGACGTGTTCAGGGCTGGCGACCGCATTATTCTAAGCTCATATATAACCAATCAGCTCACCTTTGAAACTCTGAAAAGCAAAGTGTATTAGGGAAGTGAACATCAAACTGAATGTCGATCGTTCAACACAATGTCTCAATTAGGGCTGGTAGTTCAATTATTCATTTCGGGTCAAAAAATTGAATTGGACCGGTAATTGAGGAAATTGACGATGCGGTTGGACCGAACTGGACGAACCGAAACACTCAACTTAACCGGCAATCCGGTCTCAATTGTTGGCGGCCGTCAGAAACCAATCCGGTTCCAATTCAATTCCCAGTTCAATCCGGTTACTTGAACCGAACCGATGTGCACAAAACCTTGTCGGAAACCTTTTGCGACTCGTCAAACCTACCTAAAACGACGAGGAGATGCTGTTGGGCAGCGTTTACTCCATGCAAAAAATCAATCTAACCGGCCGTTTTTCGGTCAGCATCGTAGACCGTTCCAGTAGACGTCGGACCTCCAACGACGAGAGAGGGGGAGCGTTCCGCTACTGACGTCCGTCAAGGTCTTCGCCGGTAATGTACATACATCGGACGTCGACTTTGAGTTCGGCCCGTACAACACCCGCAAACCTTCGTATTTTGGGGGGCCCTCGTTGCGTGGAGTGGTGTACCGGTCAGTGGACTGCAAAGCAGTGTACGCGCGCGTTTATTTCATCGCCGGTAAGCCACATGCGATGGTCATATTCTCTGGGTTTGTGCAGTGTGTTGTCCGCAAACCNCGGCGCTTCGACCTCGCTTCATTCTCCGGTACTTGTACGTGCGCCGAGGCCTCATACTCTTCACTTGCCTCCCACCCAGGGCAGACCTTCACTCCACCGAGTCGCCATGGACCCTTCTCGCCCCACTGGCAACGACTCAATCGCAGACCTTCACGCCATCCTCACCAGTCCTGGGTCTTCCAGCATGCACCGCCGCGCAGCCATTACCGCGGCGCAGCGCCTTCGTGACCTCGCCGCCTCCTCCCGCAAGGGTGGAAGGCATGGCGGCGTGGACGACGAGGACGACGAGAACTGGGAGGCCCAGCCCGACGACCTGGTCGACCAGATGGACAAGGACGCTGAGGACGACGACAATGTGGACGTCGTAGTCTCTGACGGTGAAGACGACGACTACAGCGTGCGGCGCAAGGGCAAGAAGCGCGCGCGCGCCCCCACCAAGGGAAAGGTCCTCGTCCAAGCCGTTCTGCCCTCTGCTGCCAAAACTTCGCGCGCTTGCACTTCATCCTGTTCGCTGCCAGTGTCGAACCCCGTGCCAGAGGTCGCGTCGGTACCTGCAACTGCCGTGGCATCACCGACCCCGCCGCAGGAAACACCAACTGACGGGCCGCTGTCCGTGTTGACAACACTGCCGGAGGCGACTCCTCCGCCCGCTGTTGCCGCTGCCACCGCCGCGCCAGACGCTGGTACGCCAACTGCCGCTGCTGAAGATGACTCTCAACTAGGGCAGTGCAACGGCCGCAGCCCGATCCACAAGGTCTTCGTGGCTGGGTCCCCAGGCCACCGCAAGTGCACCTTGTGCACGAAGGAGTACAAGATCAGCAACGGCGGCACCTCCACCATGGCAACGCACCTCGCCAACAAGCATCCGGAGAAGTACGCGGAGCTGTTTCCTGCCGGCCGCCTCGCCAACCAAGTCCAGACCGCCGACATCCGCCGCGTCCTCAACACCGGCTACACACAGTGAGTACTTACTTTCAGTCTTTCGTTTGCCGTCAAATCAGCATTGAATCAATCTGTCATGGCTGCAATGTCGCATCAACTGTGAATGAACCTGCCATGGCTGCAATGTCACA
>SZWC01003912.1:0-34043 GCA_023375785.1 Penium margaritaceum | reverse complement strand
CGTGCGTCGTCTGGGTGGCGCAACCGCAGTCGGAGGTGCACGTGAGGCCAGTGGGCGGAGACGTCCACCTGGCCCACGGGAGTAGCTAGAGTCTGAGCTGACCGATGGCTCAGGCACAGGGAGGGCAGGCGCTGCGTCTGGAGACGCTGCAGGCGCGGGCGAGTCAGTCGCGGCAGACGCTGGCAAAGCAGGCGCTGGAGGCGCGGGCGAGACAGTCGCGGCAGGCGCGGGCGAGGTAGTCGCGGCAGGCGCTGGCGAAGCAGGTGCTGGAGGCGCGGGCGAGACAGTCGCGGCAGGCGCGGGCGAGGCGATCGCGATGGATGTGGGTGAGGCAGGCGCTGTAGGCGCAGGCGAGGCAGGTGTAGCTCCCGCAGGCGAGGCAGGCACTGCGGGGGCAGGCGAGTCACGAGACGAGGCAGTCGTGGCAGGCGCGGGCGATGCAGATGCGGCAGGCGTAAGCGAGGCAGGCGTAGAGACCACATGCCCGACAACAATGATAGCCGGGTCAATGGTGACCAGAGACGGTCCCACCCCGGAGGCACCCCGGATTGACTCACCCTGTGGGGCAGACCCCCCCAGCCGTCGAGAGGCCTCACAGGTGGGAACGTGAGACGCTGCCTGGGTGAGAATGGCAGATAGGTCGCGGTACGACAGTGCCTCAAAGAACAGCGCGTCGCGCGACTCGACAATGCAGTGTCGTCCTGTATCCCAGAAATGCCACGCTTTGGAGCGTGGTGAGACACTGAGGAAGGCACACATCCAGCCGCGCGGAGAGACCTTGGACCCCTATTGGTCCTGAGTGTACCAGACGCAAGCCAGTGAACCCCAGACGCGAGCAAGCCTGAGATCCGCACGGTGACCGGACCACAGCTCATACGGCGTGACGTGGTCCGGCAAGGGACCACGCGGGAGGCGGTTCCAGACCCACGTCATGTAGGCGAAGCCCTCGAAGGCGAAGGACTCCGGGAGACCGCACTCAGCACGCATAGCGCGAACCACATCCTCCATGGTGCGGTTCCAATGCTCAGACACACCTATCTGCTGTGGCGTAGCAGGCGCCGAGAGTTGGTGACAGATACCAAGCTCGGCGAAGTGAGTGGTCAGCTCACCGAGATACTCACCG
Source organism: Penium margaritaceum (assembly GCA_023375785.1). Taxonomy (NCBI): domain Eukaryota; kingdom Viridiplantae; phylum Streptophyta; class Zygnematophyceae; order Desmidiales; family Peniaceae; genus Penium; species Penium margaritaceum. Next base: position 32,920 of record SZWC01003912.1, on the reverse strand, counting down.
CCACGGTCAGAGCAGAAGGTGTGAAGGGAGTGACTAGACTGACGCTCAGCCATCACGAGCCACAAGCGCACGGCAAGAGCCGCATCGCTCTTGTGGCGGAGGCAGTAGATCCACCGCATGCGGGTGAAGTCATCCGTGAGGGTAAGGACATACTGACAACGGTTAGCGACAGACTCGACAGGGAGAGGTCCGAGGAGGTCCGAGTGGACAAGCTCCAGAGGACGCTGCGCGCGAGTGACGGAGGCAAGGTAAGTGCAGTGATGCATTTTACCCTGAGCGCAGAACAGACATTCGGTCTTAGGCGGCTTCTTGAAGGAAGCCGCGTCAAGACCGAGGGCGGGCTGTGTACGGATGAGCTTGGACACAGTGTCCGTGCCCACATGACAAGCGCCGGTGTAACAAGCGCTGGTGGTCAGGAGACAACACCCCCGTGACAAAGACGCGAGCAGACGAGCAAGAGGAAGAGGCAGGGGCAGAGCAGTGCGCTATGCGATACAGGTCATCCACAACAGTGGCACGCAACACAACCGTGGAAGTGTCAAGTGCTGTGATCGTGGCATCATCAGAGGAGTGGTGAACAGAGAGACCCATCCTCCTGTAGGCACGGACAGAGAGCAGGCTGAGCTCGAGATCAGGCACGAAAAGCATGCCAGAGAGGTACACGGGACCAGACGGACCATCAAACCGTATGATCCTTGTCCCCTGAACAGGTAGTGACTGCCCAGAACCTGTCCGCACTGACCGAACAGACCCAACAGGACCAAGCACGACAAAGGCGGTACGGTCGCAGGTCATGTTGTGAGTGGCCCCTGAGTCAATGATCCAGTGGCCACTCGCCTCACGACCTGTGGTGGTCACGGTGCAACGAGCAACGGAGCACGCTGCCTCTGCTAGACGCTCAGCAGGTGTGGCAGGACAGCGGGACAATGCACGACGATGCGACTCATCCAACCACTCTGTGCTGTCAGACTCATCCTCACCAGGCGATGCAGCCCCACCACAAGCATTACCACGTGCAACAAACACAGATGGACAGTCAGTCTGTGGACCACTCGGCTGTGACAGCACAATCGCACCTCCCTGAGAGCGAAGTGCCAGCAGTCGACGTAGCTCTGCGATGGTCCGGTCCCTCGGGTCCGGGGTGGTGCTCCCCCCGGATGGCGGCGGGCCTGTGGCCGGTGCTGCACCCAAGGTCGCCGCGGCACGGGCTGCTGCTCCAGTGCGGATCCGCTCCTCGTGGGCTGCCTGAAGACCGCGGGTGATCCTCGCCCAGTCCAGCTCCTGCTGACACTCAGTGTAACGATGAGGTCCGCCACAGTTGTGACAGCGGACAGGCCATCCGGTGCCACCAGAAGGCTGCTGCGGTCCCTTCTTCTTTTTCCCCTTCTTCCCCTTCACAACTGCTGCAGTGGGTGTCGGAGCAACAGGGGAGGAGGCGGGAGAGGGAGAGGTGGAGCTGGTGGGGGTGAAGGCGGATGACGGTGTGGAAGGCGTAGAGGACGTCGCTCCCACTGCTGCTGCGACCATGGCGCCCTACCGATGCGCGCGGGCTGCCTCGTCAGCCGTCGCGACCTGGATGAAGTACCGTTGCGCCCAGGGCAGTAGCTGCAGGTTGTCTGACATGGATGCAAGGACATCCTGGTCGAGGCAGGAGAAGGTGTCTGTGAGCTCAGGGTGTACTCCCAGCATGATGGTGTCCAGCGCCCAGAGCTGAGAGCCGCCTCCGGTGCCCAGGCGAGTGTACAGGCGCATGGCCCGACGCCAATAATCAGCTGCCGACTCCGAGGGTCCCTGATGAAGTGAGTGAAACTCGCGAAGGCGCGCGGAACGGGTCGCGTGAGTCTCAACTGAAAATAGGGTCACCGCCAGCTCCCAGCCGCGACGCGGGTCTGCGCCTGCTCCAGTCCCAGGCGCGTCCAGGAAAGGGCGGAAGTCGACCACTGTCTCCTGTGGAACCGCGTACAGCAGTCCACGCATGGCACGCGCTGCTGTAAGGGACTGGAGAGGATCAGCCGTCTGGTACTGGCTGTGGTAGTAGGGCCAGACCCCCTCCGAGTTCGCCCATACCTGAAACAACACCTCCCAACAGTCAAACCTCGCTTCGTTGTCGTAGCGAGGCGGGGAAGTCTCGAAGTCCTTAGGTCATCACTCCGTGGGGAGCTGGTCCTTAGGTGGTGCTAGGAGCGGACGTGGGAAAGGCATGAGAGGCATCAACGCTGCCCCCCCAGCAGCACTTGAGGCCTGACGTGGGTCGCCCTGCTGCTGCTGCTGCCGCTCCGGATGCTGCTGCTGCTGCTACTGCTGCTGCTGCTGTCCCCTCGGGCTGGGTGCGGGCGTCTCAATGCGCAGGCTACTCATCTGCTCCATCAGTCGGCGAAGCGCATCCTCCCCAGTGGGAGGGGGAGCCTGATCCCACTCCTCGACAATGGACTCCCGTCTCTGCGCAGGAGCGGCAGCGGGACCAGCAGACTCCTGGCCCGATGGGGTTGCATCTCTCTTGTTCCCGGGCTGATGTCCCGATGTCCCAGACAGAGAGACCAAGGCATCGCGGATCTGCCGCAGAATCGCTGACTGCTCATCCTGGCGCTGGCGGAGAGATGATTGCTCCACCAATAGGAAGTCAATTGCCTTTGAGCGTGGGCTGCGGACGCCGCTTCTGACGGTGTCTTCTGGCTCCTTGCCCTTGGAGCTGCTTGACTCCATCCTGAGGCGGTGCAAAAGTCATCCGAACACAAAACCGTCAGCGTTTCTTGAGGAATTGAAATGCTGGCAAAAATTGACTTTTTGTAAAATGTTTCACCAAGTCTGTGATGACGTCATTGTGCTCACCGCTGAAGTCAGCAGGGGAATGCTGACGTCAGCAGTGGGCTGCGGGCATCGTCGCTGCCACTGCTGATGCTGTTGCGCTACGCTGTTGCTGCTCTGCTGCTGTGCTGCGCTGTTACGCTGCTCCAGCGCTGCCGCTGCTGCGTTGCGCTGCTGCCGCTGCGTTGCCGTTGCTGCTGCGTAGCCGCGGCAGCACTGCGCTGCTGCTGCGCTGCCGTTGCTATGCTGCGCTGCTGCTGCTGCGCTGCCGCTGCTACTGCTGCACTGCTACGCTGCTGCTACTGCTGCGCTGCCGCGCATCCGCGGCTGCACTGCGCTGTTATTGCGCTGCCGCTGCTGCGTTGCGCTGCTGCTGCTGCACTGCTGCTACTGCTGCTGCGGTGCTGCGTTGCTGCGCTGCCGCGCTGCCGCTGCTGCTGCGCAGCGGCTGCTGCTGCGCTGTTGCTGCAGCAGCTGCGGCTGCTGCTGCTGCTGCCGCAGCCGCTGCTGGCTGCTGCCGTGGCTGCTGGCTGCTGCCGCGACTGCTGCCGCCGCTGCTGGCTGTTGCGGCTGCCGTCAAGGCCGCGGCTGCTGCTGTTGCGGCAGTTGCCACTACCGCGGCTGCTGCTGCCGCAGCTGCTTGCTTTTGCCGCCGCAGCTGCTGCTTCCGCGGCTGATGTCACGGACACGTCTGCTGCGGCCGTGGGTGGAGATGCTGCGGCTGTGTTGACTGATGCGGCTGTCGTGGCCGCGTCCACTGCTGCGTGGTGGTGGCCCCCTTCACAGGACCCGTTGCTGCTACGGTGGGCTGTGCTGCTGCTGCCACTCAGGGCTGCTGCTGTTGTCGCTCAGTGCTGCTGCAAACGCTGCATCTCTGCTGTGCAGCTATGCGAGCTCTGGCTCGCCGCTCTGATACCATGAGAAGATTCACCACAGCTTCCTAGCAATGCTGCTACTGACGTGGCGGCACAGACCAGTCAGCTTAACGCACTAGCATGCAAGCGGGTGCGAGAACAGCAAGGATCAGACTAGGAGAGACAAGGCAAGTCTCAGAAGCTGCATTGCAGTGAATGATCAGAGAGAGTTGACAAATGACAGGTCCACAATATAGATAGCCGCTGGGGCTAACAGCGGGTGGCGCACGCGGCGGCACCTGTCTGTCCTGAACCGGCCCAAAACCACTGGTTTGGCCATAACTCTGCGCACAGGCGTCCAAACGGAGCGCCGTCTGATCCTACGGATGCAAGACAAAAAGACGGACACAACGACTGGTCACACACCTATTTCCGGCAGCAGCCGGAGAGTGTAAGAAAACAAACATGCAAATCAGCCTGGCAGGGCTGTCCACCGAGAAAATCCTGAATGTCTCCGAACGCAGTCCGTAGGTCGTGGCAACCCTCTTGTACACCAGGTAGGCTACCGGGCTGCCTCCAGCGGGTGGAGCACCATCTCAGGGGGCTCCGTCTCCAGCTGGGTCCGCCTCGGGGATCTGCATGAGCATGGACACGGCCGAGTGGTCACAACCAACTGTACAACTGTGTATGTCTAACAGCATCACAACAATTGCGTGTATTGGGTTGTCGCCCGAAGCATGTAGTCCCTTTTTAGAGAAACTGCTAGGAAGCTTCCTAGCCTTGCTACTGTTATGTGGCGACTGTAGATAGCAGAGACGGTCAAGTGATATGGAAGGAGCATTGGTCAAGAAGCGACCATGGAGCAACCATGGAAGCGCATGACACTTGAGCATGAGAAGACTGGTCACAGACAGGAAGATGGCAGGGAAGGACTGTTGGTTTGTGAACCACAGACGTGTCGTGACCTCTGGTGTCGCTGCACACCCACTTCACTGATGCAGGTGACTAATGCTGGAGTGACACTGGCGCCGACACCACAGCGTCCGTTGTGGTGACATGTGCACAAGAAGTGGAGCCATGATAATTCCCATGATGGCTCATGACAGAAATACTTCATAGACACATGTTTCTTGTTGCATTAACACTAGGTTTCCTAGTGCTACTATTTTGGGGGGGGGTGAGCACCCGGGTTCGTGACACTTAGGTTGTCTTGGCGGAATCCTGTCTCTTTGCAGGCTCGCAGGATAAATCCGCCAGCAGGGTTGAGGCTGAGGCTGATCTGTGCCTCATAGTGCGAGCGAGAAGGAGCTCGCCGCTCCTCGCTCGTCACGTCCTCTCTCGTCCGCTAGCAGATCCGTCACTTGTGACTCGTTTTTTGTGACTCTCACTTGCGTATGGAACTCCTTGCATGGTGCTCAACCTATCTTGGTTCCCACCCCATATTGTTCCATCCTCTCCATCCTCTCCACTGGCATTAGAGCAGTGTGAAGAGGGAACGCATCACGCGCGACACCACGCGCGAGATCCTGTTGGCGCGTGACACTTCACCGTCGCCGCCACCGCTTCCGCCGTCTCTGCTATTCTCCAGCAGTCCTATACGCTCTTAGGGAGGAGGATTCTTCTCCACCCTAGCCTTCGGCCTCCAGTCTCGGCGGTCGTGTGCAGCCACGTGCAAAAAACCGCGGGTTAGGGTTTTCCCCTTTCCCGCGGATCTCTCCTTCCCGCACGTCGCTCGCAGCCACAACAGCTGGGATCTACGCAGCTCCCACCGCAACCCCGTGCTTGCGTCTCAAGGGTCATCGGGCAGCATTGACGTGTCCGCTTGACTGCGCCGGTAGCACCCACACGTTGACAGTTGCAGCGCTCACAACTGCAACCGCTGGTGCATCTACTCACCAGCTATAGCCGCGACAGTCTCCTCTTATAGCCCGCAGCAGCACGCACACCAGCAGCCGCCTTAGCCATACAGGCAGCAGCCGTGCAGTCACAGTCAGAGTTGTCACTGTGACTGCTGGAGGTGCTCGTCTACTGTAGCAGATCGGCAGCAGCAGCAGCATCGTCCACAGCAGCAGTTTTGGCAGCCGCCTCAGCCGCAGCAGCAGCATCATCCGGAGCAGTGGCAGCGGCATTGCTGTCAGCAGTAGCACTATAGCCGCATCAGCTCCAGCAGCAGCAGCATCGAGAGCAGCAGCAGCAACATTGTTAGCAGCAGCGCTGGAAACCCCGTTAGCCGCGGCAGCAGCAGCATTGGCAGCCCCATCAGCCGTAGCAGCAGCAACATCGGGAGCAGCAGCAGCAGCGTTGTTAGCAGCAGCGCTGGTAGCCCCGTCAGCCGCAGCAGCAGGAGCATTGTCAGTAGCCGTGGCAGCAGCACGCACAACAGCGTGTTGTTTTTGCAAGAGCGCTGGCAGCCACACGAGCCTCAACATCAGCCACATTGGCAGCAAAGTGCACTGCTTCAGTGGTGCTGCCTCCACCACGCTGGCTCTTCGTGACGCTCACTGCACGCTTCTTTTGGTGGTTACTACAAAGGAGGACCGCCGCATCATCACGCAAGACGTCGGACAGGCATGAGTAGCGACCGAGCGTCTACATCCATGGCTGCGTCACGGACTGCTCGCCACAGACCGGTAAGCGTCTCCCCGCCTCTTTCTCCTAGGGGGGTCCATAGCCACAGGTCTCTCCGAATCTGTACGCTGCCTTTACCGAGGACGTTGTTGACGTTGTGAGTGCCTTCACTCGAATGACTGCCGCAGTTATAGACGCAGCTGCAGCAGCCACCGCTACGTTTTCCGTTGCTGCTAGAGCCTCTCGTGCACCTGCCTCGACCTCAACAGGACATACAACAGAGGCGTACACAGAAGCTGTGGTTGTCGTCGGTCCCATTGTTGTAGCAGCCGTTGACATAGGGACCCAGTTTTATGCAACAGCGTCTACCATTGCATCTGCGACAGCTTCATCTGCATCTGCAATAGCGACTGCTGCAGCTTCCATCCGCACCTCGACGGCCGCCGCTATCATTGCAGCAACATCTACTTCATCTACCGCCTCCAGATTTGTCACTGCGTCGATCTCCATTGCTGCAGTCATCATCACCCTCAGTGCCGCCTTTGTCACTAGAGCGCTGGCTCTGGTGGTGCCAGTCATCTCCACTGTTGCCATTCTCTCCGCTGCCTCCGTTGCTGCGGTTCCACCGCTCTAAGCCTTCCTACGTAGTCCGTATCCTCCCGTCACTGCATGACTCTCTATCCTGCATGCTTTTGTCCCCTGCTACCTTCTCTTGTTCTCTCAGCGATGGCTTGTTCTGTCTGAATCAGGGTGGGCTTTCCTACAGCGTTCAGCTACTTTGCCTCTGGCACCCCCACTTTTCCCACGCCCACTGGGGCTGGGGAAACTGTGCCCAAATCTGTCGGGCAGAGCCCTCACGTCGTCACCATGCCATGTGACTACGAGTCAGTCATCGCTGCCCTTCATTGTCAGCTGACTCTCGCCCGATAGGCTCAGCAAGAAGCTGAAGATCGCCTTGAGTTGGCAGAGGACAATCGTGCTGCCTTCGCTGATGAAGTCGCCGCTATTGTCTTGCGTTGCCTCCTTGCCGTGTCTACAGTCCCGCCCGCCGCTGGCACCCCCTCTAGCACTTCTTCCTCCAAGACTTCTGTCGCTGCTCAGACCAGTCACCCCACTGCAGCTGTCTGTCAGCCTGCGCCTCGCCAGCATGACTTCTTCTCCCAGCCGCCTTCCCTCTCCTCTGGGCTCGCCTTCACCTCCTGGGAAGTGCGCTTTAGCGCGTGGGCTCAAGGGGAGCAGCTGTGGGAGTACTACTCCCCAGCTGTTGATCCCTTCATTCCCCTTGCAACTGAGTCTGCCCGTGCCGTGCACGCCCTCATCGCTGCCGCTCTTGAGTCGCTGATTGATGATGTCGGCACGTTCAATGCTAACCCTGCTGTCCAACGTCTCGCCGATCCTGTCGGTGCATATGCTATGCTGAGTTGTCTCACCACTGTCACTGGCCAAGTTGCTCAGAGTGCTCTCACAGTCCAGTTCAACACGCCTCTCATGCGTAGTGACAAGATCGCTGATGCATACTGGTCTCGCGGTCTCAAGCTCCTTCGCGAGCTTGGCAAAGCAGCGCCTTGCCAGCTCTCTGCCATCCTCACTATGGTTAACGGCCTCATCCTGAAGTTGTCCGACCTCCTTCGCAATGTCAAAACTGACAAGCTACAGCAACTTTCTGGGCTCTCTGGGATTTCACCTCCAAGCACTTTGCTGCCTGGTGGACTAGCCTTCAAAACAAGCGCCTCCACTATTCCGCTGTCATAGGAGTTGTTGCACTCGCCACCGCTGCTGCACCCGCTTCTTCCTCTGCTCCTTCCTCCTCTTCCTTGCTTGCCCCGTCCTCTACTGCTTCTGCCCTTGCCTCCCAGGGATGTGGAAAGGGCAAGGGGAAGGGCAAAGGTAAGGGGAAGGACAAGGGTAGCACTCCTTCCTCCTGGACTCCCGGTGCTGTCGTGTGCTAGAACTGCGGCTCCTCCGAGAATTCCGCCCGTTCTTGTCCCACCCCTCCAGACGATCTTCGTCTCGCTCAGGCCATGCGCGCACACTTGGCTTGCACTTCTGGCTCTTCCTCCACGCCGTCACCCTCCGCCTCTCCGGCCTCTTGGCGTCCGCCTGCCACCACCTCTGCTCACGCCCACTCTACCACTGCCGTCCTTTCTGCATCCTGGTCCCTACCCCTGGGGCTGGCCTCCTCCATCCGGTGCACCCTCTTATGCGAGTCCTCCCACCTCCTACACACCGCTGCTGTGGTTCCCTTGTTCCTTGAGCATGTCTACTCCGGCCCGGTCGGCGCCGGTGGACGGTGACCGTGGTGATCGGGAGCGCCAGCTGGAGCAGTCCCTTCTTCAGCTTCTACGCCTTCGCGATCAGGGAGGTGAGGGTGCTGCATCAACGGCCAGAGGTCTCGCGTGTCAGACAAACAGTGTCCTTCGTGGGGACCCCCCAGATCACATTCTCAGCTCATTGAGTGTGTCCGTCCCATGGATTGAGCACTAGAAGTCTGTCATCCTTCCTCGTTGTCTCTCCCTCTGTGAGTTACTTGTCTCCTCCAGGTCCTATGTTGGCACTGTCGCCACCTCTGGTACTCCCCCCTCTATCCGTGTCTCCAGTGGTTTTTGGGTTCTGGATTCGAGGGCCATGCACCACATAACGTCTGTTCGGTCCTCGTTCGTGTCATTGGGCCCTGTCGGGTCTGTCCGCTTCGTCTGCACTGGGTCCGGTCAGTTGCTCCCCGTTCAGAGTGTTGGCGTCGTCCGTTTTGTAGGTCCCAGTGGTGCACTGTATTTGCCAGACGTTTTGTACGTGCCTTCGCTCGAGCTCAGCTTGCTGTCTGTGTCGTTCCTCGACGACCAAGGTATGGATTTCACTGCCAGCCATGGTCTTTGCACTGTTTGTCTACGTCCCTCTAGCCGTCCTGTCTTACATGGCATGCAGTGTGGACGTCTTTACCGTGTTCCCCTGCATGCCTCTTCCTCTTCCTCCGTGCCAGGGTCTGCGCTTGCTCATGTTGCACCATCCCTCTCTCCTGACCTTGTCCGTCTTTTGCATCGCCGCCTTGGTCATGTTCATTCTGATGCCGTTCACAGTATGCTTTGCCTTGAGCGTGCTGTTGGCCTCTCTTCGTCTGACTTCCCTGCCCCTTGCCCTGCTAAGTGTCTCGACTGTGCGCAAGGCAAGATGCATCGCTCCCCTTTCTCTCCGTCTGCCTCTTAGTCTTCCCACCCGCTCGATCGTGTCCATGCGGATGTCATGTGGCCTTTGTCCCATGACCTCCTGGGCGACGTCGGTCGGTACGTCTTATGTCACACCGATGATTTCTCCTGGTTTCGCTGGGTGTTTGCCCTTCGTCCGAAAAACGATGTCTGCTCCGTCATTAAGTCCTGGCTGGTGCAGGCTGAGCGCGCGTGTCAGCGGTCGTTGCGAATCTTTCGCAACGACTGTGGTGGCGAGTTCCTTGGTCCGACCGCCCGCCTCCTTGAGTCCCGCGGGGTCTGTCTGGAGACCTCTGCTCCTTACACACCCCAGCAAAACGGAGTCTCTGAGCGTTGGAATCGTACATTAGCTGACGACGTCTGCACTCTCTTGTCCGAGTCCGGCTTACCCCCGCTTTTTTCCTTTGAGGTGATGAGCTACATGACGTGGGTCTAGAACCGCGTCCCCCACGGTCCCCTTCCCCGCACAGTCACCCCCTTTGAGCGCTGGTCCGGCACTCGCGCTGACCAGCGCCTCGTTCGCATTGGAGGTGGCTGTTTTGAGCAGCATTACAGAGTGTCACGCTGCGTCAGCCACCACAGCTCTACTACCTGAGCCAACCACGGTGTGTCAAGCACGTGCTTCCACTGACGTCCAACAGTGGGAGGCGGCCATGCGTGATGAGCTCAACGCTTTGGATGATCACGCGGTCTACGGGTTAGTTGCCTTGCCGCCTGGTCGCAAGGCCATTGACGCTCGTTGGGTCTTCTGACGGAAGTACAAACCCAATGGCGCTCTGGACAAGTACAAGGCGAGGCTCACGGCGAAGGGGTTCTCCCAGGTCCCAGGCATCAACTTCGATGAAACATTTGCACCGGTCGGACGGTACACCACAGCCAAAGCGCTGATAAGTCTCGTGGCTCACCATGACTGGGAGCTTGAACAGATGGACGTGAACAATGCATTCTTGCATGGACAGCTAGACGACGAGATCTACATGGTCCAGCCTGCAGGCTTCTCCGATGGCACTGACAGAGTGTGGCATTGCGGAAGGCCCTCTACGGCCTGAAGCAGTCGCCTCGGTGCTAGAACCAGGAGATCACGTCCACCCTCAAGAAAGGAGAGTACCGACACAATACAGTGGACCCTTCACTCTTTGTGACTCCACCTTCTGTGCCGTTCATGGCTGTCCTAGTCTATGTGGACGACTTGCTGATAGCTTCGCCTAGCCAGGATGCTATCAGGTCAGTGAAGAGCCTCCTGCAGTTTGCGTACAAGATGAAAGACCTCGGTCTTGCTCGTGTCTTCTTGGGCATGGAGCTTGAGCATGACCGGTCGCGTCACACTCTTCATGTGCACCAGGCTGCATACGTTCGCAGTCTGGGGTAGCGCTTTGCTTCCCTGCTTGAGTCCAACCCCACAGCGTTGACGCCTATGACACCAGCTAGGCAGAGATTGCTGAAGACACTGGACGTGTCTAAGCTAGGGAAGGCAGTCGACGTGACAGACTATCTCCGCGTCATCGGGTCACTCATGTACCTGGCAATAACAACCAGAGCGGATGTCGCCTTCTCTATGAACTTCCTGGCCCAGGTCTCTCAGTGCCCTAGAGCACGGCACCTGGAGGCTGCACTGCGTGTCGTCAGGTACGCCCTCTCCACTGCTTAGACAGTTTGTACTACCGGGCACAGCCGTCCGTTGTAGTCGATGGCTACACAGACAGTGACTGGGCCCATGACACAGATGCTTGCAGTCATACAGGTTACATCTTTCTGGTCAGAGGGACCGCTGTGTCGTGGAAAAGTGGGAAACAAGGTTGTGTGGCACGCAGTTCTAGTGAGGCTGAGTATGTTGCTCTTGGCGCTGGTACGTGTGAGAGTGTGTGGCTGTGTCGCTTGTTTCAGCAACTACGCGTTCCTATCTGGTGCATCACGTTGCCCTGTGACAACCAGAGCACCAAAGCAATTGCAGAACATGATGGCATGCATCACACACGCACGAAGCACTTCAATGTTGAGCATCATTTTGTGCGTGAGCGCATTGCTACAGGCGATGTCCGGATCGTTTGGGTCGACACACGATAGCAGAGAGCTGACTTCTTGATGAAGGCACTCAGCAGCAATGTCTTCAAGATAGCTGTGCATGCCATGGGACTGTTGTGTCTTCGTGGTGACCTTGGATGAGTGGTTGTTGTGTGCATGTGTACAGTCGTTAGTCACATCTTGTGACGCATGTGGTGCTTGTGAGCTTGTGCTTGTGTGCGTTGGCTGTAGGTCATGGGGGAGTGTTGGTTCGTGAACCACAGACGTGTCGTGACCTCTGGCCTCGCTGCACACCCACCTCACTGATGCAGGTGACTGATGCTGGAGTGAGACTGGCGCCGGCACCATAGCGTCCCTCGTGGTGACATGTGCACAAGAAGTGGAGCCATGACAATTCCCATGTTGGCTCATGACAGAAATACTTCATAGATACATGTTTCTCGTTGCATTAACACTAGGTTTCCTAGTGCTACTGTTTTGGGGGGGGGGTGAGCACCGGGGTTCGTGACACTTAGGTTGTCTCGGCGGAATCCTGTCTTTTTGCAGGCTCGCAGGATAAATCCGCCAGCAGGGTTGAGGTTGAGGCTGGTCTGTGCCTCGTAGTGTGAGCGAGAAGGAGCTCGCCGCTCCCCGCTCGTCACATCCTCTCTCGCCCGCTAGCAGATCCATCACTTGTGACTCATTTTTTGTGACTCTCACTTGCGTATGGAACTCCTTCCATGGTGCTCAACCTGTCTTGGTTCCCACCCCATATTGTTCCATCCTCTCCTTACACCATAGCTCGCTATCCAAAAGGACCACAGATTGCCAATGCTCAACCCATGGGAGCATTGTGGGGGTAGTTGAGCTCCTCGTCGGGTGTCTCGACGGTCTGTGGTCCTTGTGGATAGCGATAGTTGGGTGTCGGGTGTCCCGGCGGTCTGTGGTCCCTTGTGGATAACGATAGCGTTGAGGCTATCCATAGTTGAGCTCCTCGTCGGGTGGGCATTGTGTGGATAGTTGAGCTCCTCCTTGGGTGTCCCGCTGTGGGTTGATGGGACAACCCACAGCGGGACATGGGTTGTCCCGCTGTGGTTTCGCATGCTGGATAGCTCGTATTGGCAGAATGAGCTTGCCGAAGCGGATGAGCGCGAACGTGAGGAGCATGAGGCGGACATAGACCAGCAAGTCTACACAACGGACGACCTACCTCCGTCGCCACTCAATCTCCAAGGATGCAACCTCCCCATGACTGTCAGTCATCCAACCCCTCATCGTCAGCTACACCTTCCCCTACCCCATCTCCTGCAGCAGCTACAACACCTGGACCGTCAACAGCACTTGAGGTTCCTGGTGTGATCCCTATTCTTCCCGTCCACACGGACTCCAGTAGCTTGGCCGGAGCCGTTCTTGACGCAGGTGCTGGTGGCGCTGCCACTTTTGCAGCCACATCCAGAGCCTGCCGAGCCCCAACACAGACGGCAGTTGGACGTGCATGTGAGGTGTACGCACACGCTGCTACATCACTCACCCTTCTTGCTACCGTCGCTACAAACATCGCCACATAGGTGACAACAGCCTCTGTGGCCACAACAACTTCCTCTGCAGTAGACGCAAAATCCTGTGCTGTTGGCTCCATTCGTGCGTCCACCGCTGCAACACTACTGACTCCCACCGGTGCTTCTCGCTGAAGAGACAGCGTCCGCTGATTCCTCTGTCCCTGCCAGTGGTGGTGCTACCAACTCTTCTCCCCCTCTCTCAGCAGCAGCCCTCGCCCCTGCTCTTCTTCGAGCCAGGCAGCGTGACTTCGAGACGCCACCACCCCCTTTCACCTCCAAACTCACCTTTACCTCTTGGGAGACGCGCTTCAATGCGTGGGCCCAGGGTGAGTTGCTTTGGGAATACTACTCTCCTGCCAAACCACCATTCGTCCCTGAGCTCGCTGAGGCCGCCCCCGCTGTGCGGGCACTCATCAACGCCGACCCTGAGAGCCTACTCAATGACATCGGTACGTACAATGCAGACCCCATGGGTGGCATCCCTGCTGACCCCGTTGGTGCCTATGCTCTCATCCGCCGGCGGAAAACTGTGACTGGGCATGCTGCTCAGAGTGCCCTCACTCTCCAGTTCAACACTTTGCAGATGCGGGCGGATGAGACTGCAGATGAATATTAGGCGCGCAACCTGCGCTTGCTACGTGACCTTGGCAGGCTACCCCCGCTCCTCTCTCTGCCTGCCGCTCTATTGTTGCTGGCTTTATCCCTGAGCTGTCTGATCTCTACCTCCACATCTCTCAGGTAGAGCTGGAGCGGCTTGCTGCTGCTCCGGTTCTTGCGGAATCTCCGCCAGGGATCGGTCCCCTCTACGACTTCATTGCCTCCCATCTCACTAATTGGTGGAACGCCCTGCAGAACAAGCACATGCATCATGCTGAGCTTGCTACAATCACCTCCTCATCTTCCTGGTCAGCAGCCACAACCTCCTCTTCCACCTCATTGCTTGCCGCTGTTCACCTCACTCAGGCCTCCTCTTGTGGAGAGGGTGGTGGCTCAGGCTGTGGGGGTGGCTGTGGGGACAAGGGGCATGTGGGTGGCCGTGGCAGCATGAATACACCTCCGACCACCAGCGACGTAACCTGCTAGAATTGTGGCGCTACTGGGCACTCTACGCCCAAATGCCCGGCTTCTTGTGATGATGCGCGTCTCGCCTCCTCTATGTGTGCCCACTGGGCCCACACCGGTGTGACCGCTTCCTCCGCCGCTGCAGCAGTGGCTGTTGCGTCCTCCTCATCCTCCTCCTCTGCTTCCGCTCTCTCCACCACGCTTGCCCCCATTCAGCTGTCACAGCCTCTAGCCAGCCCTTGGAGTTGGATACCGCCGCCGTCTGGACCTCCCTACTATGGTCCCCCGTCTTCTCACTACCCCGGGCCTCCCAGGGCTCGTGACGATGGCCATTTCTCTGATCGCTTGTCCGACCGCTCCTCCGACCGCTCTTCAGACCGGTGTGACGAGGAGCGCACCCTCGATGGTCGGCTGGCAGAACTTCTTCACCTTCGTTCTCATGGAGGTGAGAGTGTGAGTGGCCAGTCCCGTGTATCCATCTGTGAGACCGACGCCACCCTTCGTAGTGCTGCGACTGGTGGTGTCCAGGGAGTGTTGCCTGATGATCGTGACTGGATTGAGGAGTGGCAGTCTCATACGTTCCCCACTCGTCTTGGTGGCTCTTCTCCCCTCTCCTCTCGTGGTACCGTTGCTCTCTGTCTCGTTCTTCCCACCACTCATGCATCCCCAGGTCTTTGGATCATTGAATCTGGGGCCACGCATCACATGACCTTCTGCCGGTCGTCGTTTGCGTCTCTTGGGCCGGTTGGGTCCGTCTGTTCTGTTCGCACTGGCTCCGGCCAGCTTCTCCCAATCCAAGGTGTTGGTATCGATTGCTTTGTTGGCCCTGGAGGCACTGTCTACTTGCCCAATGTGCTCTATGTGCCCGACCTTGAAGTCAGCCTCCTCTTTGTGACCACCCTTGACGACCACGGCATGGACTTCTCGTCCAGCCGCGGCTTGGCATCCATTTCTCTTCGCTTGACTGGTTGTGTTGTCCTTCGTGGTGTGCGCTGTGATCGTCTCTTTTGTGTGCCCCTCACGTTGCCTTCGTCTTCTGCTGCATCTGCTTTCGTTCATGTTGTCCTGTCTTTGTCTCCAACACATACTGATCTGCTGCACCGTTGCCTCTGCCACATTCACACTACAACCATCCAGCACCTTCTCCGCCTTTGGCCTACCTACGTACTTCATCCTACCACGTTTGCACCTCCCTGCACCTCCACCTGTCCAGACTGTGCCAATGGCAAAATACACCGCTCCTCGTTCTCCACTGCTGAGTCTACCACGTCCCATCCTCTTGACCTTGTCTAAAGTGATGTCATGGATCCGTTTCCCTAGGACTTTCTTGGTGGCCTTGGCCGCTATGTCCTGTGCTTGACTGATGACTTCTCACGCTACTGCTGGGTCTTTGCCCTTTGCTATAAAAGTGATGTCACTGACATTGTTGAGTTATGGCTTATGCACGCTGAACGTGCCTGTCTTTGGCCGTTGCAGGTTTTTCGCAGCCACCGTGGCGGTGAGTTCTTTGGTCCCACCTCCCGCTTCCTTGAATCTCGTGGTGTTCGACTGGAATCCTCTTCCCCTTACACCCCACAACAAAACGATGTGTCCGAGCGTTGGAACCGCACACTTGCTGATGGTGTCCGCTCTCTTCTCTCTGCCTTTGGGCAATCCCCATTGTTTGCCTTTGAGGCCATGTCATACATGACTTGGGTCTGGAATCGCGTCCCTCTCGACCCTCTCCCCCATTTTGTCACTCAGTTTGAACGATGGACGGGACGGCGTGCTAACCTCCGCCTTGCTCGTATCTGGGAGTGTCTTGCCTTTGTGTGGATCCCCACAGACCAACGGGATGGTAAGCTGTTCCCCCGTGGTCGCTTGTGCATCTTTTTCGGTGCCTTCCCATTTCCCTAAGCGTGGCGCTTCTGGGATCCCTCATGTTTTTGTGTCGTTGAGTCTCACGACACGCTCTTCTTTGAGCACCTGTTTGAGCGCAACGCTCCCCGCTTCAGTGGGTCTCTCTTTCCGCCCTCTTGGGGTGGTGGTGGTCCTCTTCCCTCTGGGCCTTCTTTTCTCGCATGTGGGCGTCCCTCGACACCCGATGTCTCTCGCGAGCCCCTGAGCTCCTCTTCCTCCTTGGGCTCTCCTTCCTCGTCCTCCCCTGCTCCCTTGGACTCCCCTTCGCCCGTACCGTCCCCTGCCTCTTCTTACTTTATCTCTCTTGAGCCCTCTACCTTGTGCTTTGCTTCTGAACCTAGCGCCACGCCCGCGTTGCCTCCTATTGTCTCTGAGCCCGCTGACTCTTCCTCTCATCCTGTGCCCCCGGGCCTTGTTGCCCCCTCTTTTGTAGCGTGTGTTCCGTCTATCCCACCATTGTCACCCTACATGCGCGGTGGTCGTCTCCGGGCACTGCCATCTCAGTCTCATCCTGTTGTCTCTGGTGACCTTGGTCTCCGTGTTTTTGGCCTTACTACCTCTGCATTGTCTGCGGTTGCCTCTGTCGTGCATCCCAGCACAACACTTGGCTACTCTCATTGAACAAGAGTTCCACTCAGCTCTCACCTCGTCCGTAGCTGGGTATGTTGCCTCGTGCTTTGCCAATGGTGGCCTCGCTTCTCTTCCTCCTGAACTGCTAATTGTGCAGGCAGCCCGCACGGTCTGTGATTACCCCTTGTGGGAGTAGGCCATGAAAGTTGAGCTCAACGCACTGTCAGAGCACGGTGTGTACGAGCTCTTAGACCTCCCACTGGGCCGCAAGGCGGTTGCAGCCATGTGGGTGTACCGTCGTAAGCTGAAACATGACAACACCGTGGAATGGTACAAAGCTAATCTCAGTACCAAGGGAGTCTCTCAAATCCCTAGTATTGACTTTGATGAGACTTTTGCCTTAGTTGGCCGCTACACCACAGCTTGGGCTCCTCTCAGCATAGTTGCTCAGCATGGCTGGGAGCTTGAGCAGATGGATGCAAATAATGGATTTCCCCATAGGAAGTTGGATGAAGAGATTTACATGGTGGAGCCACCCAACTTCTCTAAGGAACAAGCCGAGAGTGCTGTCTGCGCAAGGCTCTCTATGGCGTGAAGCAGTCCCCATGCTGCTGGAACCAAGAAATCACCGCTACCCTTGCAAGGGGAGGCTTCCGACGAAGTGCTGTTGATCCTTCTTTATTCCTCAACACTCCCACCAAACCACTCATCACCATCCTTGTCTATTTAGATGATCTTCTCATTTCCTCCCCTAATGCCGCATCTGTTGCGGTTGCAAAGTCCCTGCTTCAAGCAGCATACAAGATGAAGGACCTTGGTCCGGCTTGTGTCTTTCTAGGCATGGACTTGAAGCGTGACCGTGCACGTCGTACCTTGCACGTTCACCAGGCTGCATACGTGCACAGCCTGGGGGAGCGCTTCGGACTGCTTCTCAGAGTAGTCCCCACAGCGTCCACACCTATGACGCCCGCTGGCCAGTCCCTACTGAAGTCTTTGGAACTTTCAAAGCTGGGGAAGACGGTTGATGTGACCGATTACCTTCGGGTCATTGGCTTTCTGATTTACCTTGTCACGACCACGCGCGCTGATGTTGCGTTTGCTGTGAAATTCATGTCCCAGTTCTCCCAGTAGCTCTGTGAGCGCCATCTCGAGGCCGCATTGTGGGTAGTACGCTACGCCCTGTCCACCCCTAGTGTGGGACTATACTTTCGTGCGTTGTCCTCGGTCGTGGTGGACGGCTTCACACAAAGTGACTGGGCACATGATTCTGACGCATGTAGTTGAATAGGATACATCTTCTTGTTTGGTGGAATTGTAGTCTCCTGGAAAAGTGGCAAACAAGGGTGTGTTGCTCGCAGCACCGCTGAGGCTAAATATGGTGCTCTTGGTGCAGGCACGTGTTAGGCTGTCTGGCTGTGTCGTCTGCTGCAACAGTTGTGTGTTCCCATCCGGTACATCACTCTACGCTGTGATAAAGCACAAAGGCTATTGCCAAAAACAGTGGCATGCATCACTCATGCACCAAACATATCAATGTGGAGCACCATTTTCTTCGTGAGTGCATCGCTGCTGGCATTGTCCAGGTTGCTTGGGTGGATACACGATCTCAGAGAGCTGACTTTATCACTAAGGCCCTCAGTCGAAGTGTCTTCAAAAGTGATGTTCACTCTATTGGTCTCATCTGTCCGCGTGACCCATGTTGATTTGCTATGGTGTACCTCTAGTTATCTCCCCTTGTGGTTCTCTCATGTGTGTGGGTTGCTTGCCTGCGGGTCATGGGAGAGTGTTGAAGTTCGTTGGCCACTCACAACTCTATGCCCTCTTGTCTCTCACACTCTGCACACACATGTACAGATGAAATGACAATAGCCTTTCCTGGGGAAGCGTCATGTGTGCACACCTTCACTGAAGCCTCTGAAGTCATCAAGCTGCTGCTGGACCCAGGAGTTCCCTTTGGCACATACATGGCCATTGCATGACTTTCTATGATTCTGTGATGCGGTAGATGCTAGGGCTCGTACATTCTCACTGTCGTGCCATGCATCACGCTTCTCTTGCCTTCAGTGTTCAGGGGGAGCTGCATATTTCCTGGGTGCTGATCCTTAGTGGGCCACCGTGCTGGTTCTGGTCGTGCACAGGTGAGCAGCCGCCCTCGGTTATTCCGAGTGGGCGGGCTCGACCCCCGGGTGGCTGCACTCTCCCACCCGGGCATGATGCTTGGTGTGGTGCGTGCTCACCGGCGCTTAGTTCGCTCGCTCCCCCTTACTCCCCTTTTTTTTCTGTCTTGGTTTTGAGTGCAAGCTCTAAGGCAAGTGCTGACCGCATCCATGGCGTGTCTTGCGCTCCATTTCTCTCACCCACCCCGTCTCACACAGCTCATCTAGGAAACTACCTAGCAACTTCACATAGCAACCGGTTGACCGGGCCACCCACTTCAGTGGCTCGAAGTGGGGCCCGGCCGCCACCCCGGTTGAACCAAACCGGTCAGCCAAAAGCCGCCGTGGTTTCTCACAGCTCGGAACGATAGAGAGTGTGGCCCCATAGGATCAGCAACCCAGGCCCTCTCATGTTTCATACACATAGAGTGGTACATTGAAGGCACTTACTCAATTTTATCCATTTACTTTGGGCTTTACAATCACTAGCTCCAAGAAAACAACTTTTTTTTCCAAAACATGTGGCTAATGACCTACAAGGGATAACATGTTTTACGTTGATCCCAAGCGTGTGTTCTCTTTGACACAACGCACAGTGAATACTAGTTTTTTTTATTGCAAGTCAGGAGACACATTCAACATGTCTGCCAATACTTATTAGCTCAACTACAACTATTAGAGGATGAAGTGGAAGAAGGCACACCGCAAGATATTAGGAATCAGTTTGTTGAGTTCATGGAAATCTTTAAGGAAAGATAAATAAAGAGGTTGGTATGGAGAGGGGCTGAACACCCTTTAGGATATCAGCTGAGAAACTTGCGGTAGATGTCACTTATCCCAGGTTTCAGTTTTATTGACATGGGTTCACTCACAAGTTTGAGATACCAGTGGCTAGATAAGCTTCCAGTGAAAAGGGCAGTTCTCTCTGTCACATACTAAGGAGCTTTGTATTGCCTCTATTAAGTGAGATTATTCTGATTCTTGGACCGAATCATAAAGAAGACATCTCCAACACCACATCTTGAATGCTTGTGGATCACTGTCAATGTCTGTTTTCATGCTCTGTGTGCATTGTTCTCATAACCTGTTTTAAAGAAAAGTAAAAAAAAAATCACCAAATAACCTGCCAATTTTTTTATGACATATGTGGAAACCATTGTAATAAATCCACTTGTTAAAGAAAGGCAAAAAGAGTATTTATGTGCAACCTGTTAAGTTGTGGGGGAAAGTTTTACATGTCAATGTGAAAATGTGCAAGTTTGCACAGGATCAGCTCGAGGGCGTTTGATCATCATTAAGAAGGACTTCCTCCACCTCAACACAGTGAAATTTAAGGCCATAGACTAGTTGCATCCAATGATCACATACCAGACCCGATCATTACTTGCAGGATGTATGCGTTGTTTCATTCCAGAATGCTCATTCTCAGCAGCACTCTCATGAGATTCACGCACAAGGGTATGTGTTGTGGGTAGAAACCTGATCATGCATGTGAAATTCCGATTTTTCACGGCACTAGTGCTGTAGCAAACGGAAAGGAAGCTTGGCCCACTGGGTCCAAACCGCGGTGATTGAGGGTCTCCGACCCTCAACCCATCCCATCCGCCACCCCACATGCCTGGACCAGTTCAAGCCATGTGGCACACTGGCGCTACATTCCTCCCACACAGGAATGGACCCGCCCTCGGTGTCCACAATGGGTATTGAATCCCGGCGCTCTGATGCCAAATGTAGCGAACAGACGAGAAGCTTGGCCCACTCGGCCAAAACTGCGGTAAATGAGGGTCTCCGACCCTCAATCCATCCCATCTGCCGCCCCACAGGCCTGGACCAGTTCAAGCCACGTGGCACATTGGCGCTAAGAGTGCACACTTTCCTGGGTCCATCACAATATTGGAAGGCTTGACTCGACGCTTCACTTTTTAACATTTGGTCTTTCGAGATGGTCTGGGCTGATGGATCAAATGCAAAACAATGTGTAGTCTCTACGTAGGATGAAGACCTTGTTGCCTAACAGGCCTGAAAGCTCAAACATATAGAAATCTTGTAATAGTGTCACACAACGCTTGATCAATACATCGTTGTCATTGTTCTCTCTTTGAAGGCATCGCTTTGTTGTCTTAAATTTGTAGAAAGGATTGTGATAGTTTTGGCTGCATTTAAGCCCTAAAAATCTACAAGTTTCACCTCTGAATAATGGGATAATGTTTGTGTTTGATACAAAATAATGGCCAGAAGATTTCCCAGCTACATCAGTACGACGGTAAGGAAAGTGAGGTGGTGGGATGAGGTGGAGTGGTGGGTCACGAGTAGGTTAGTTGGTGGTAAGGGGAGGCGATGGAAAGGTGTTGTGGCACAATTTTGGGGAGAGGATAATGTTCGGGGGGACTGGCGGAGTGGCCTGTTTAGGAAGTTGTAAGTTTTAGGGATAACCACAAGATGGGGTAGTGCATGAGGCGGGTCTTGGGAGAGATGGGTGGAAGGATAGGCGGTGTAATCAAAGGATGGGAGAAGTGGTCAGGTCGATGGGAAAAATGCTTGCACATATGTTCAAGCCCGTAACGTGGGAATTGAGAATCAACAGCTGAAGGAAGAAGTTGATATTTAACTGGTGTTTTGTGGATCCAATCAAAGCTATTAGGAGAACAAGCATGATGGAGGTAATGCTTTAGTTGATTACCAATCCATGGAAATACCAATTGTGAGGGTTCTATGTGATTGATCAACCTTCGGATTCAAGAATAAACATTGATTCAACCATGTGCTTTGCAATGATTTCTTCATGTCCAACCATAAAAAAGGGCAAACTCTATGAAAATGCAGCAACCTACTTAAGAAAGTATCCATTAAAATGCTTTTCTAAGAAGGCCATAAATGGAATACTAGGTTTAATACCAAGTACTTGCACACATTGACCGAACATGTTTTGGAAGAAGTTGCACAACCTAACAGTAGAGGGAAGCTTCAAAACATCTGGAGGAAGATCCATGGACTTGCAATCGGTTGTCATGTGGGACCTTGCAAGACCGTGTGGCCGGGTTGGAGGATTAATGTTTTTGTCGCATGAAAGTTGACCTATGACTACAAGGGGTACAATACAGATCGGTCTACCTTCTGTGCACGATTTACGAAATCCACCCATAACACACAGTTATCTGACATGTGCACCTATAGTACAACATTAATTTAGAACAGTGCCCCAGATATTTAAAGCGGTGTCAAAACACTATTTTGGATCAATGTCTGTCGTCGCTTGTATGGAGTCAGCACTCCTCACGACATCGCGGTCGAGCAATGGTATTTCTTTACATATGTGCCTCTAAAGTTGATAACTTAAAAAAAAGGAGACCCCCTACTTTTTCTTGCAACACTTGATCAAACTTTGCCCCAAATGACATTCGGGGTTCAGGTTCTTAGATCTATGCGGGCACCTACTAGGTCTCGTGGTAGCAGGGCCCAGCAGGTTCCCTTTCAATGCATGGGGAGTCTAAGACCCCCCATGCAAACCACACGCAAACCCACCCCTAATAAAGTGACAAACGCATGAGAGGGGGTTTGTGATTTTCCAAAAAAACAGTTGACATCGGGACTCTGGAGCGACACCCATGGGTCATCGCGTTGACGCAAAAAAAAGGCCATACACATGTTTACGGGTGAACTGGGGACAATAAATCAGAGACAGTCCATGATTATAGTTTAGTACTATGGATACGGCTTTAAAAAAAATTGTTACTATGGGCACACATGTCAAATAATTTGGTGCTATGGGCGGTTTTCATAAGTCTTGAGAAATAAGGGGCAAATAGAAGAAATGTCCATTTACAAAACAAGGGAAAGAGCATAAAATCTACTCAACTCCTTCATAAACTTCCCATACGAAGGATCTTTGGAGAGTGCCTAAGCGTATCCATAGATCATGCCGACAAGAGGGAACCATGGCAAAAATGCAAGACTTGACTATAGATTATACGCTTATGGCAGAAATGCAAAACTCCGCTTATGTTTAAGCGGAGTTTTGCACATGCAAATCCTCTACGTATGATTCCCTTTGTGTGAAAAGTATAATTTTCTCTACCACACTAGAATTCCAATTGCATGTAACATGTGAGGTTTTTTGGTTGTTTATTCGTCCAAGTGAGCCAAAGATTGATTAAGTACAAGGTCAAAGGCTCATTTTGTGTCTAATTGACATGCTACAAACACATGGTTCCAACAAGTCATCCAATGCAGATTTTCCTTACCACCATTCGTACCATTTAAAAATCCGTTCATCGAAGACATATCATACCTCTTTAGGGTGAAGATAAGTCCACCCGTCGCAACACAAGTCTCCCAAAAACAATTGGCGGTTGAAGGGTAGGATTCTATTATCAGTATTGTTATCCCCCCGGTGTGCACGAGTCCCTAAACTTTGCGAGTGGGCCTTTGCGTCATTACATTCTTAGCCCATTGCGCGAAGACTTTGGTGTTTTTACACTGTTCGGCTGAGGGCATTTTTTCAAACTACTCTGACCTCCGGTGTTCCGTTCTAGAAGTTGATGACAACTTCGACTACCTTCCAGAAAGGTTGATACAAGTATCACGAACTACATTGATGTTTTGATGTTATTTGGTTGATTTTTTTACGGCTCCAGTCTCTCATAAAGAAGCACCTCAATATTATTTAATGCCTCCGACTTCTCGGTAAAGCCTCTCAAATAAGCAACTCACGACGCAACCTTCCACAATTCGCTTAGCTCGAGCACCAAGGACCCGACATATGCCTCATTCTCAGCATTGTACATATGTGCTCAACTCACTCGACACTTGTCGTTGAAGTACACTTGCTAATTAATACAAGTTATCCTTTTCACCTGAATCCTGGAATAATCTTTTGTCCCGTACTTCATCCTTCTAAACCATCTACGTTCCGCTCAGCATAACATCTGGATTCAGGGTGCAGCGGCACTGGAGGGACAACCAACACATTCAATGACATTGCACGAGTCTTCAGCGCATCTCCACCAATCAGGAGCTCATAGCGACGACAATGTTGATCGCAGCAAGTGCACCCAATTACGAGCACCAGAAATCGGCAAAGACTCCGGTGATGGAGGATCAACAGCGTGCAAACAACGATGGTCTCTAGGCGAACCAGGCAGAAGCGGCAACTTTTGCAACAAATGGTACAGCACCGACGAATACGACGGCCAACCTGGTGACAGATCCCTCAGGTTCGGTGAACCCCTTGCCCTTGTTGTTGTCCGTTGGTGTGACATCTAGCACGATGGAAGGCATTGGCCAACAGGCGCGGATCAATAAGGACCTGTACCAGAAGCTATCAAGACTTGAGAGCCTCAACAGCCATCAGATCCAACAACTCATTGCAACAACATAGGAGCTTTGAAACTCTCGTGCGCGCAACGCATTACTCAATGGGAGAATTTTGTAAATCTAAAATTAACCCCATATTTGATTGACACTTCCCGAGCCGTTTGATCCTGCGAAATCCAAGGGATCAACAGTCACGATGTGGCTGATGATTTTTGAGGTTAACTTCACTGCTGCTGGGGTCAACGACAAAAACAATATTGACCTCTCGGCCTTGCTTTTGCGTGGTACGACTTTGAGTTGGTGCTCCACTACTCTAAACTACAATTTCAGCCACACATGCATATCAATCACACAAAGAACTACATCGACCACGAGCGTATGTGGATGCATGTATCTCCCACATATCTTTCTCTCATGTTGCAGCCAAGTGAAAGCTAGTCAACACACGCTTCTCTCAGATGCAATTGAGTATGAGTGAGCTCCCGCCAATCTTGCACCCGGCGGAGACACAAATGATGTGTGGCCCACAACGCGTGTGCCTTGAGCTTCATGTTAGCTTAGTCACCTGCAATGATGGTGTGTGTGAATGGATGGAGTCAAGAGGTGACTTGCGTGTCTGACACTCACAACCAACACTCCTCCATGACCGACAGACGAACAATGTACACACCACATAGAGAACAACAGCACATGGAACAGATAGAAAGTGACCACATCAATCAGGGGCATGGTATGCACCCAAGAGACTAAGTGCATACATGGCAGCTTTGAAAACTCCATTGCTAAGGGCTTTGGTGAGAAAGGCTGCACTCTACTGACGAGTGTCGACCCAGACAACATGGACTTCTCCTGCTGCAATGCGCTCAAGAACAAAGTGATGCTCAATGTTGATGTGCTTAGTGTGCGAGTGATGCATGCCATCATGCTCAGCGATTGCCTTGGTGCTTTGGTTGTCACAGCGCAGCATGATGCATTGGATGGGCACACAAAGCTATTCTAACAAGCGAGAAATCCACACACCCTCACACCTACCTGCTCCAAGCGCAACGTACTCAATCTCAGTGGAGCTGCGTGCAACACATCCTGTTTTCCACTCTTCTATGAGATAGGAGTCCCACCTACAAGAATGATGTAGCTCGTGCGACTACATGCGTCTGATTCATGAGCCTAGTCACTGTCAGTGTACCCATCAACGACCACAGAAGGCTGGGATCTGTAGCACAGTCTTACACGCGTGGTGGACAGTGCATAGCAAACCACACACAACGCTGCCTCGAGGTGCCTATGACGAGGATGCTGAGAGAACTCGGCAAGGAAGTTGACCGAGAAAGCCACGTCCTCTTGAGTGGTGGCAGAGAGGTACATCACAGATCCGATCACACTGAGGTAATCGGTGACGTCGACAGGCTCTCGCAGTTGAGACGTGTCAAGTGACTTCAGCAGCCGCAGACCAATTGAAGTCATCGGTATGGATGCAGTGGGAGTGTCGGCCAGTAGGGAGGCAAAACGCTCCCCTAAGCTACGGATGTAGGCAGTCTGGTGTACGTGCAGCGTGCGGCGCTGGCGGTCACGCTCAAGCTCCATGCCAAGAAACACTCAAGCTCGACCCGGGTCCTTCATCTTGTAGGTGGAATGCAGGAGGGAATTCATTGACTGGACGGCAACAGGATTGGGTGACGGAATGAAGAGATCATCTACATAGATCAGGATGGCCATAAAGGGCTGTGAGGGTACACTCTAGAAGAGTGCTCGGTCAACAGTGCTGCGACGATAGCGCCCTCTATCGTGTGTGGACGAGATCTCCTGGTTCCAACTGCGGGGCGACTGCTTGAGCCTGTACAAGGCCTTACACATCCGCCAGATCTTGTTTGTGCCATCCGTAAGGCCCGGTGGTTGCACCATGTAGATTTCCTCATCCAGACTTCCGTGCAAGAATGCATTGTTGAAGTCCATCTGCTCCAATTCCCATTCATGCTGGGCGACCAGGCTCAGAAGAGCTCGGACCACGGTGTACCGTCCGACTGGAGCGAACGTCTCATCGAAAATGATGCATGGAATCTGGGAGAATCCCTTGGCGGTGAGCCGGGATTTGAACCTGTCAACCGTACCATCAGGCTTTAGCTCATGCTGAAGGACCCTGCGGGCCGAAGTAACGTTGCCTATTGTGAGATCAACAAGTTCAAAGACCTCATGTTTGTTTAGGGCCTTGAGCTCCTCTAGCATGGATTTTTCCCAGAGATCAGCGTCAGCTGCCTCTCTCGCCTGACGAACAGTGGTAGGCTTTAGTGGAAGAGAGGGAAACCCGCTTGTTGCAAAACAGGTGGCAACGTATTTAGCAACAGACGCCTCGAGGGCATTGTGGAACTTGTGAGCTACGGGTGCATAGCCCACCGCTGAGTTAGGGTGGAAAACACTGACAGCCATCCCTAGTGCATCGAGGCCTGTAGGTCTGGCAGAGGACCAGGTTGCAATGCAGGATGCAATAGAACAAGTGACGCTGAGCGGGGTGGGTGGACTGTGAAGAAGACTGCTGTGGAAGGGCACGAAGTCTCCCTCTACGGGTGTATGGCTCTGGTCTTACTCGAGGGGCATCGGAGAGAGGAGGGGATGTTGTTTCACCAACAGAAATAGAGTGCTACAGAGAAGGCATTGGAGGGGAGTCAGGAATGATATGTGGGGTAGAATGTGCCGGAATGTTAGCAGACAGTGGCGGAGCGCTGAGAGACGCTGACTTGGACACAGAAGGAGAAGGTGCCGGAGAAGGCGACAACAACCATAGGCAAGTTCAGCTTGAGGGAGCCAGGACTCAAGAGTGCAGCAGGCATCACTCTTTTTCTTGACAGCAAAGACTCTACACATGTGGGAGAAGTCATCAGTGAGATAGAGGACGTAACGACTGACCTCCCCAAGAGCCTCATGATGAAGAGGCCCCATGACATCAACGTGTAATAGGTTGAAGGGATGATAGGTGCAAGACTCAGTAGTCGAAAAAGGGGAGCGATGCATTTTCCCCTGAGCACAGTAAAGGCATTTAGGAGGACAAGGGGCACGAAACGTGGCAGCATCAAGGCCATCCGCTCGAAGTACACAAAGCAGGCTGTCAATAGCAGCAGTTTGGATGTGGCACAAGCGGCGGTGCAGTAGCTGAGCAACGTACATGTGGGTAGTAGTGGCTGGAAGAGGAGCAAAGGTGGGAATATGGAAGAGGCGATCAGAACGTTTGTCCTATAGTAAAATGCAGCCAGAGTTGCGATCAAAGACAGAGGCAACACCATGACTAGAGGAGAAGTCGATGCCCTGGTTTTCGAGCTTCCTAATGGAGAGAAGACTCAGCTCAAGCGATGGAACATGCAGGGCGTCCGGCAAGAACAGTTCTCCCCCAGGACCAATAAGGCTCACAACCCCAACCCCTTGAACAGGATGCAACTGGCCAGAGCTGGTGTGAACAAAACAGACAGAGCCAACAGGGCCAAGAGAGACAAAGGACGAGCGTGATGAGGTCATGTGGTAGGTGGCTCCGGAGTCAAGGATCCAGAAACCACCTGACGCACGAACAGTGGAGGGGTCACGAATTACGGTGGCAATGGTAGCGTGCGAAGAGAAACGCTGGTTGCATGAAACAAGACACTGAGGCAAGCAAACAGAGTGCCACTCTTCAATCCACGAGACATCAGTTGGAGGAAACCCTAGAACATGACCAAACGTAGGACTACACAACTCCCCATCAACAAGACACGCAAGTGAATCTGACCTGGAACACCCACTCTCACCTCCCTGATCACGAAGGTGACGCTCATGGATGGCATGGGAGAGAGTAGCATCCAATTGGCGCTTGTCCTCAGGCGGGACAGGAGTGATAACGACGGAAGAGAAGGAACGCTGGTGTGGATAGACGGGAGATGCCCAGGCAAGAGGAGAGTAGACGCCGGAAGGGGGGCCATAGTAGACTGGCCCTCCATACCCTAGGGGCCACCCCTAGGGCTAAGGAAGCGGAGGTGGGGGAGCAGCAGTGTTGTAGGTGGCAGCGTCGGTCTGCAACCTGTTGGAGCTATGGAGGTGGCGGCTCGAGAAGAGCTTCCAGAGCCACCAAATGTGCATTCCGAGTGCGCTCACATGGCTCATGGAAGACGCCCGTTTTCCTGTGGCGACGGACACTTTGGTGCTGAGTGTCCGGTGGCGCCACAATTCTAGCATGTGACAGTGCTGGGAGTGGATGAGGGAGAAGAGGCGCTGCTGGAGCCCTTGCCTTTACCACAACCGGCCTGGCCGCCGGCACTAGAACCACTGGTGCCTCTGTCCGGACCGTGACCACGGCCACCCCCTTTCATCCTTGGCTAAGGAGAGATGTGCCAGAGGAGGTGGGTGAGGAAGAGGAGGTGGGCGACGAAGAGATGGGAGGGAGTGCGGTGGTGGCAGCTGCACAGTGTATGAGTTTGTTCTGGAGGGCGGTCCACCAGTCAGTGAGGCGCTAGGAGGTGAACTCCCAAGGGGTCCCAATGCCAAGGGGAGCGTCAGCAGGTACGGGCTCGGCAGCAAGACGCTCAAGCTCAGAAGCTTTCACCTCCTTGAAGATGTTGAAAAACTTGGGGATAACGCCGTTTACGATGGAGAGGAAAACAGGAAGCTGTCCGGGGGCCGCTTTGCCAAGATGACGCAGAAGGCAGAGGCTGCGGACCTAGTAGACGTCCTCACTTTCATCAACACACATAGAGAGGGTGCTGAACTGGATGGTGAGGAAACTCTGTGCTACGTGGCGAATGACAGTGGTGCATAGCTTCATGAGTGTATACGTGCAAACAGGACCAGCAGGTGTGCAGCGGGCTTTATCAGCATTGTAGGTCCCTATCTCATCAGTGAGGTCATCAGGTCCAGCTCTGTTTGCGGTAAAACTATTTTGCATTCAAATTTCATGGAACATGTAGAAAATACATAGTTTTTCATGCGAACAGAGGATGAATACGTCCCAACACAATTTCAGAGAAACAACAAAAATGCAAATGTCTTATACACTGATTGTGCTGTGTATGAAATGGGGACGGTTAACTATACCTCCCCTCACCAAGTGGTGGACACAAAACACAAAACATGCAAACAGGGTTGAAGAAATAGTCCACCAAGAGAACTCTAGAGATTGAGAAAACTTGTAGAGCACCCCATCAAGCATCAGGGATGTCGTACTAGTGTTGTGGGAGCTAGTAGTGGATGGGATCACCACCCTTTGGTGCTTCGACACCAGCTGGGTCTGCATCATGGATTTTCATGAGCATGGAAACGACCAAGTGGTCACAGTAAACTATACCAACAGACGAAAACGGCTCACATGACAACACTCTCCCATGACCCAGTGGTACGCACATCTATTACATGTACAGGAATGACATAGGTTTGCAACGAGATGCTCAACATTACTCACTCACCCTACTCTCAGGCACCTTCAGGCAAGGGAAGAAGAACGACAAAACAAATAACCACCATGAAATTTCCGTGTGCGAGTGCCTTGGTGAAAAAAGCAGCTTGCTGCATATCC
This sequence comes from Penium margaritaceum, assembly GCA_023375785.1. NCBI lineage: Eukaryota > Viridiplantae > Streptophyta > Zygnematophyceae > Desmidiales > Peniaceae > Penium > Penium margaritaceum. The sequence goes on along the minus strand of SZWC01003912.1, from coordinate 3,406 downwards.
GTGCCAATGGAGATCACCTGTCGGTCCACAAGATCACACATAAAATGATGCTCAATAACAATGTGTTTCATGCGTACATGAAACATACCAGAGTTTTCAGCAATGACAAGATCACTCTGGTTCTCACATTATAGAACAATGTAAGGCACAGACTGATGCAACCCACCAAATAGACACTGTAGCCACAATTCCTGAGTTTCCCCAGCTCCCCATGCAACATATCCAGCCTCTAAGGAGCTACGTGTAATGCAACCTTGCCTGCTACTGCGCCATGACACAATGGAGATGTGTCAATTTCACCACTTGATGAGACATTCCATCAATTTGCCTTGTCATCAGTGTTGAAGGATTTCCTCAACATCATACTCCATGCCCCCCTCTACTTTAATGAATTGTGGTGGAGGACCATCTCTCAAAGGGAAGTACTTGTCATGTCCTAGTGAATTCTGAGGCGGCTAATGTGGAACACCGGATGGATAGCCATGTAATGAGGTAGACCAAGATTGGCAATGACAGGTGTCCATATTCACTCAATGAAAAATGGTCCCAGCTACTAAGGTCTGAGCTTCGCGCAGTCCTGTATGCATAGCTACAATTTTTTGTTGAGCTAAGAAGGATGCATTCACCAAAGTTAAACTTGGTGTCCATCTGATTCTTGTCGGTAGATCGCTTCATCATCGCTCGGGTTTGTACGAGAATTTTTTATGACTCGTCCTAGGTGCTGCAGAAGTCTCGTTGGTAGAACATGGATTGCCGGTATGTTGCTTAAATACTACAATCCTTCTGGATTCATGCACACCTTTTCATGAACCACCTCAGAAGTTGTTTTTCTTTTGGTAGTGGAGGTAATAAATTTCTATGCAAGGTTGACGGTTGATACCTTGACCGACCAGTCAGTGCCATGTGGTTGTACAAAGTTGGAAGTAGTTGTTCCAGCATTTGATTGTTTCAGTTGGAAGGCCATCAGGAGAGCAACACGGTTACAATGCAGCTTGTTTCATGAAAAACAGTGCAAGTTTGAGGGAGATAGGGTTGGGTTAGTGACGGCCATGGATTTGCCATCGCATTAACTACAAGTGCTAGTAGAGAACAGAGAGCAGCTCTACGGGGTGGGACTCGCTGATCGATCCCACCCATCAGCCGGCGAGTGAAGCTTGCCAGCATTCATTTTTCAAGCGCGCGGGAATTTTGCACACAACCCTAATTCCGGCTCTAGGCCGGTTCCGTTTGTGCACACACTATGTCAGTCATAAATACCCAGCCTTGACTTCGAGGTCTCATCTAAGTCCTCAAACTCAGGCATTAGGCATGCAAGATGACAGAAAAAGGCAAGGGTAGACTAGGTCACTAATGGCTAATCCAGTAGTAGCCATGGATGAAGAAGGTGGAGCTGGGATATTGCTGCCGAGAGGGAAGTGTGTTAATCCTCCTCCAGTATCCGACGGCGGGTATCCATGGCTGCCATGGATATCCGCCGTCGGATACTGGGCCTGGGCGCTCCCTGCTCCGTGCTGGAGTGGCTGGATCCTATCCTCCTCCACCTAGGAGAGCCCTTCAGAGATTTTTGTTGCAACCTGCTACGGCATCTGCACGTCACCGACGTCGCGAGCACAGATTTAGCGGAGGTTTTTGAGGAGCTCTGTCATTATGAGGACATACTCTGTGGAGAGTCACGTGAGACAGACACAACAAAAGCCAGCGCCTTCATGCATCAGGCAACATCCCCTACTCCGCCCGGATCAGGATACGTGGGAGGGAGAGGCGGAGGAAGGGGTGGAGGGGGTCGCGGCACTCAAGCAGGAGGAAGGTGAGGTCATGGTCGGGGCGCAGGGGGGCGTGCCTGCAACTACTGTGGCCAACAGGGCCACTACCGGCGCGCGTGCCCTGAGTTGCAGCAAATCATGACACCTGCCTCACATCACCAGCACTTCCAGCCGTCACCATCATGCCCGCAGTTTAGCCAGCAGCTGCATGCACCAGCCTGGTCAGCACACTTCCCAGGTGGACCACGTGCCCCCGCTCCTTTTGGTGCACCCACCTTTGCTCCACCCATGATGCAGTAGCAGGCGCCATTTCCTGTGAAGCAGGGGCCTCTCCCGATGTACCAGGGACCATACTACATGCCACCGAGTTTGACAGTCCCTGTCCCTGCGCTGGCCTGGGCACAGTACCTCTACGCACCGATGGCTGAGGCGCTGCATCCTACGGTAACACCACAAATCGGCTGGAATACACCTATGGAGCTGCAGCCTCCAGAGCCCACCGTGACACAGCAGCCGCCAGGTCAGTGGCTTGATCACACTCACGTCACCACATCACACACTCTTCCCATGCATGAATGGCTGTATGACACCGCTATGTCGCATCTCATGTCGCCGCATCGCCAGCTTTTTGCATCGTTGTATGCAACGTCTGATGTTGAGGGTGTGAGAACTGGGTATGGGAAAGTACTAGATGTGGATGGGGTGGGCACTGTGGCGCTTCAGGCGCCAGGTAGGGTGATCTGACTGACCGGTGTACTGTATGTGCCGAGACTGAAAGTCAACTTGTTTTTGGGAGGGCAGCTTAATCGCCAATCCAGTGTGTCCACTTTCATACAAAAGCAGCGATGCACGCTGTTTGATGCAACTGGTGCCTTGCTAGCTGATGGGCCATTGCATGCGGACATGCTCTATCGTCTCACATGTTTTCCTCTTGTTCCTATGTGCTCACACAGACCAAAAGCTCACGTTGTGACGGCCACTGATTCTATGCACACAAAACTGTTGCATCGTCGCTTGGCGCACGTTCATACGGAACCGATTGAGGACATGCTCAAGCACACATCTGCACGCAACCTTCATCCAGAGGATTTTCCTTATGGGCTGAAGGCAACAACATGTCTTGAATGTCAAGAGGGTAAAGCTCACAGGAAATTTATCCCCAAGTCCAACAGTGAGAGCAAGCCCCCGCTTGACCTTGTCCATGCTGATTTGATGGGGCCCATGCCTGTCCCCTCTGTCCAATACGGGTCACAGTATGTACTGACCCTAACAGACAACTACAGTCAGTTCCGTTGGGAATTCTTGCTCCAGAATAAAGCAGATGCTCAGCAGGCAATCATTGAATGGATCCCACTTGCTGAACGACAGACAAAATGTAAGTTGCTGAAACTGCGCACAGACAGAGGTGGTGAATTCATGGGTGCACTGACTTCGGCACTGAAAGCAAAGGGCATAGAACACCAGACCACTGCACAATACACAACTCAACAGAATGAGATTGCAGAGCGCTGGCACCGCACGTTGGGTGATGCTCTGCGTACACTGCTGACTGAGTCTGGTATGCCATTCAGCTTCTGGGAAGAGGCCGTTAAGTATGTCACCTGGGTCTGGAACCGAGTCCCACAAGGCCCACTGCCCAAAGC
>SZWC01003911.1:160304-173655 GCA_023375785.1 Penium margaritaceum | reverse complement strand
TCTCTCTCTCTCTCTCTCTCTCTCTCTCTCTCTCTCTCTCTCTCTCTCTCTCTCTCTCTCTCTCACACACACACACACACACACACACACACACACACACACACACACACACACACACACAATTATGAGTGATCACTGATAGGGAGAGGAGGGGGGAAGAGGAGGGAAAAGTGCATGGGGCAATTGTATGGCGTAGTGAATCATTGTCCGGGTGGTAAGTATATCATATTCATACACATGTGTATCATGTATTCGGATTTCTCCCTTGGTTTGATTGATCACTGATAGGGAAGGAAGGGGGGGAGGGAGGAGGGAAAAGTGTATGGGGCAAGTGTATGGGATAGTGTATCACCGTCCAGGTGGTAAGGGTATCATATTCATACACATGTGTGTTATGTAGTTGGATGTCTCACACACACGTGTCTCTTTCCGCTGAGCCAGGTGGTGTTGAAAACAAAATACACAAGTGTATAAAAGTTTTAAGACTTCACTAGAACATGTGTTCACTACCCAATACATTCACCTCATACGCCTTTCTCCCCCCCTCCCCCTCTCCCAAGTTGCATTTCCCCTCTCCTCTATTTCAGTGGGTTCATATTCAATAGCTAGTCAATATTGCAATTCTCTCTCTCTCTCTCTCTCTCTCTCTCTCTCTCCCTCNACACACACACACACACACACACACACACACACTCACACACACACACACACACACACACACACACATACACACACACACACACACACACACACACACACACACCCACACACACAAACATACACAGAATTGTGAGTGATCACTGATAGGGAGGGGAGGCGGGGGACAAGGGAAAAAGTGTATTGGGCAAGTGTATGGGGTAGTGTATCACTGTCCGGGTGGTAAGTGTATCATGTTTATACACATATGTGTCATGTAGTTGGATGTCTTCCTTGGTTTGAGTGATCACTGATAGGAAAGGGAGGGGGGGAGGGATGAGGGAGAAGTGTATGGAGCAACTGTATGGGGTAGTGTATCACTGTCCAGGTGGTAAGTGTATTGCATTCATACACATTTGTACTGTGTAGTTGGATTTCTTACACACACATGTCTCTGTCCGCTGAGCCAAGGGATGTTAAAAGTTAATACACAAGTGTAAAAATGTTTCAAGAATTCACTAGAATTTGTGTTCACTACCCAGTACACTCACCTCATACACTTTTTTCCTCCTCTCCTCTCCCACTTTCCCAACTCGCATGTCCCTTTCCCTCTATTTCAGTGGGTTCATATTCAATAGCTAGTCCAACTGCTTCTTTAGCTCACCCAGCTCATAATTGCTCATGCGATAAGCAGCCCGCACCGTTGCAGTTGCTCCCGAAACCAGATCAATTTCATGGTCGATGTCTCGCTTCGGTGGTAAACCCTTTGGCAGCTCCGCAGGAAACACGTCACCGTAGCTGTCTAACACTCCCTTGATGCCTTCCGACAGCTCTGCTGCTGGTACTTTCTGCTGCTCTCCCTCTTGTTGCTTTGCCTCTTCTGCCAACACTTCCACCTTTTCAGCTACTGTCTGTTGCTGCACCCACACAAGGTACACTTGGTCCCCCTTACGCTGATAGCGATTCAGCTGCACGTAGCTCAAGTGCGGCACCTTGCCTGCCTTAGAGTCCCTCTCCTCTACCCAAAACGGCAAAACAATTTGCTCTCCGGATTTCTTCTCTTTCACCTCACTGCGCACCCAAACCACAGCAGGATTCCACCGGTGCAGCTAGTCACGCCCCAGAATGGCATCATAGGTATCCATTGGGCACGTGCAAAAGCTCACCTCGCACAACAACTTGCCCAGACAGACCCTCAAAGGCTTTAGAGGCAGTCCGCACTCCAGCTCCCCTTGCACCAACTTGGCCGTAGTTGGCTTCCCGGGTAGCCGTGCAAGCCCCGACCTCGTTGCAAGCTCGTCGCTGAAGAATGAGTGCGACGCGCCGTAATCCAGCAATGCTTTAATCTGCCGGCAAGTCTGGCGTCCCTCGCCATCCACAGAACCAGCCGATATAATTTTGGCTTTCAGGAGGATTCGCAGAACACTCCCGCTTCCTTTGCTCCGCAGCAATACACTCGGCAGCTCCCTAGTTGTCAAAGGACTTTCAGGGCTGGTGTTCGCTGATGCAGATGAAGCTTTCCCAGCAGTTGGCCGTCTGCCACTCACTGCTGGTTGCCGTTTCCCTGCCGCTTCTTCTTGCAATATTTCTTGTGGTGCCCAAGCTTCCCGCATATCCAACAGTTCCCACCAGGCGGCTTGCTCTGCTCTTGGCTTCCTTGCATTGTGTCGATCTCCATAGGGTTGGCTTGTGGGTGCTGTGCTCGACGCTGAAAATTCTCTTGCTTCTTACGAAAACCCCCTCGATGGTAGCGTAGCGCGTCAACATGCTCAGCAGTGGCCACCATCGCCTGGAACTCCGTGATTCCACTCAATGCCAGCATGCGCTGAATTTCTGCCTTCAAGCCGTCATGGTACTTGTCTGCCATCTCCAGCTCGCTTATGTTGTCGATCTCTGAGCACAACGCCAAGAAACGGTGTGTGTACTCCTGCACCAAGCCGATCTGCTTCAGCTGCTTAAGCTTGTTGCAAGCGACCCTGGAGGCGTTCACAAGATTGAACCGATCTATGATGGCTTGCTTGAACTGCTCCCATGTCGTCCGCACGTGAGCTTCAGCTTGCCCCACGCCTGGCTGCCACAACACGGCATGTTGCACAGCTGCGTTCCCACCTCCACCTCGAGTGGCTAGCATATTCAGTTGCCTCTACCACTCCAATACTGCTCTGCGTAGCAGTGTCACCGTGAATGACACACACACATCATCGTCCTCTGGAGGGTGCCCTAGAGCCCCAAATTTGTTGTTTAATGTGAATAACCAGGTCTGTACGCTCGCACCCTTGACTGAGGGATTGAATGGTCCCGGAGCCTTTGGCTTTGGTCTTGACGGACTCCTTGACCGGGCCGCCCAAACCTGTCCAGCATAAGTCCCGTCCCGCAAGTCAGCCATGTGCCGGTTGAGCTGCTCATTGTCCAGCTTGAGGGCTCCCAGCTGCCCTACGATCTGCTGCAGGGCCTGCTACATGGCTCTAGCTGATTTCTGGCCATAGAAGATCCTTAGAAAAAAGTTGGCATTGTTTCGGCAGCAATGAAAGAAGAAAAGCAGCAATTCGGCAGTCCGAGATGAAGATCTGACGTCTTTGAAGTGCGTGGGAGTCACCCGTCGTCCCCCACGCGCACACGTAAGGCCATGTGGACGCTTTGGAAACATAGAAATTATTTCTAGAGGTTGGCCCGTACGCTGGCTTCGAAGTCTGGTCCAGGAATCTCCCTCTCGATCAGCCTCAACGTTGTCCGGCGTAGTCCGTGCCTTCGCTCCTAGAAGTTTTGCGAGCTCCGGCAGCACTTCCGCCCAACGTGTGGCTCTGGCTCTGATACCAAATGTGGCAGTGGGTGCTCTCTGGAGATTAGGCTTTAGTGTGTGGAGAGCACAGTCGCAGCGGAAAGCAAGAATTGGAGAAGTCTGGAAGCCAGAGCTGGAAAATCTAGGTTAACGACAATGAGCAATGTACAGGGTATACATACTCTCTGGCCGGCTACTCTAGCCCTAGCCTACTGCTCTCCTAGCTTGCTGTAGCAAGCTACTTGCTCCTGTACTTGGTGCCCTACTTGCACCTGAACTCGGTGCCCTACTTGCACCTAGTACCTTGCGCGAGAAGTCCGCGGCCATCGATCGTCGAGATCGACGGTCAGTCTTGTCTCTTGGCGAGCCGCCGTGTTGGCTTGACGTCTCTCGGCGGTGGGTGCGGTCGCTGTGTTGTGCATGGCACCGGAAGTGATGCGACCGTCACACGGTCGCAGCCACCGCGTTTTCTGCCGCCGTTGACCGCGTCCGTTACTGGGAGCTCCCGGCGGTATGCTCCCCTCGGTGGATAGCGTATCCGTTACGCTACGCGCCGAGAGGACAAAAGCCGAGAGGAACGCGCGCACGCAAGTGCGAGAAAAACATCCCCCTGCACCGGCGTATACCACACGCTGGCGCAAATTTGCTCGCTCCTCCTCCTCCTCCTCCTCACATCGGCAGTCAAACGGAGGTGATCTTGACCGCGATCTGGATTTCCGAATATTGCAAAAAGGCACGTTTATAAAGTCGCACACACGTTTGGAGCCCCTTTATAAAGTCACACTCTCGTTTGCAGTGCCGTTTCCGAGTCGCCCACTCAGGCGACTTGGGAAGCAGACCCTCACGCTTATGTTAGGGTCTCCAAATGAGAGATATCCCTGAGCCACACTCTTGTTCAGAGCCCCTTAGGTTGTGGTGCGGTGTGATGGTGGTGTGGGGTGGTGGTGGTGTGGGGTGGTGGTGGTGTGGTGTGGTGTGGTGGTATAGTGTTGTGTGGTGGTGTGGTGTGGTGTGGTGGTGTGGTGTGGTGTGGTGGTGGTGTGTAGGGTGGTGGTGTTGTGGGGTGGTGGTGTGGTGGTGTGGTGGGGTGGTGGTGTGGTGGGGTCGTGGTGTGGTGCGGTGGTGGGGTGGTGGTGTGGTGGGGTCGTGGTGTGGTGCGGTGGTGGGGTGGTGGTGTGGTGGGGTCGTGGTGTGGTGCGGTGGTGGGGTGGTGGTGTGGTGGGGTCGTGGTGTGGTGCGGTGGTGGGGTGGTGGTGTGGTGGGGTCGTGGTGTGGTGCGGTGGTGGGGTGGTGGTGTGGTGGGGTCGTGGTGTGGTGCGGTGGTGGGGTGGTGGTGTGGTGGGGTCGTGGTGTGGTGCGGTGGTGGGGTGGTGGTGTGGTGGGGTCGTGGTGTGGTGCGGTGGTGGGGTGGTGGTGTGGTGGGGTCGTGGTGTGGTGCGGTGGTGGGGTGGTGGTGTGGTGGGGGTGTGGTGTGGTGTGGTGGTGGTGTGGTGTGGTTGTGGTGTGGTGTGGTGGTGATGTAGTTTGGCGGTGGTGTGGTGTGGTGGTGGTTTCGTGTGGTGGTGGTCTGGTGTGGTGGTGGTCTGGTGTGGTGGTGCTTTGGTGTGGTGGTTGTGTGGTGAAGTGGTGGTTTGGTGTGGGGTGGAGGTCGTTTGTTGTGGTGGCGCTGTGGTTTGGTGGTGCTGTGGTGTGTTGGTGCTTTGGTGTGGTGGTGCTGTGGTGTGGTGTGGTGGTGTGGTGTAATAATCTCATTACATGAAATGAGAATTGTACATACGAGGGAATAAGAGGCACGCCGGACCATGAAAGGTTCCAGACCAAAAGCACACTGTCAGGGCTAACATCCACAAAGACAACAGCACCCTGTGTAATCGTCTGTCCAACCCAAGGGCACCCTGTAACAAAAACCAACTACTCCCGGCCTACGAAGCACAAATCAGCCTGAGTTGGTCCCTCATCTCTCCTGCGCAACACACGCCTGTCCCTGGCTATATCCTCCTCCAATGGTACATCTGTCGCCCACTCCGCTGCTCTGCGCCGGATCTGCTGTGCCTAGGCTCACTGAAGGGTCACCGCCATGCGCTGGTTGAGGAGGGCGCGGAGTGGCACAGTCACCCCCTCCGCTCCTCCATGTCTGCTCAACCTCTGCTCAGACGCCTCTGTAGCTGCGCGGAGCACCACTCCCATGCCGCGTGACATGGCCCCCAGAGTCTCCATGGCCGGGAACATGAACTCCAGGTGGTCTCGCTTCGCCTCCTCCCGCCACTGCCCATACTTCCTCTCCTTCTCCCGTACTGGTGCCTCCAGCGCCACTCCCGGCCGATACGTCGACTGTCGGCCCAAGGAATGCCGCTGCGGGTCCGCGATGACCACATCCAGTACCAGTCGATGTCCAGTCCCCGTGTCCAAACAGGAGATGTCCGGTCTCCCCTCCGGCACGACGTCTCTCGGCTCCTCCACCACTCCACCCATCCCGCTCTCTCGCATCACTGCTGCCAGCTCCCGGACCACCGCGTCATGGACTGCCCTCGGCGCTCCCCCCCACGTGCAGCGGAGGGCGTGCTGGGGGGAACACGGCCGGATCAGTGCCCTGGCCGGGCATGTACACACCGGTGTATGTCGCAGGTGCGCTATCGGAAGTCCCAGCCGGAACCTGCACGCCACCCGCCAGTCCTCCGACGCCATGTACAACCGGTCGGTGACGGATCTGGGATGCGCCAACACCCAATCTCCACTGTGCCCCCACTAAATCGCCGTTAGTCGATGTAGCTGTGGCCACCCCTCTACCTCCCCCAAGTCGGCGGTGACAGACGTCCGCAACTCCTCCATGCGCCACTCGTGCACATGAGTGCAGAGATCCTGAAATAGGCGGCGCGGTCTGCCCTGCTCACATGTCTCCAACTCCGGCAACGCCCTCTGAATCGCCGCTGGGTACTCCAATAACACCGCCGTCCAGAGCTCTGTAAACGTCCCCCTCTGCCACTCCCCTCGCTCTATATTCGCTCCCCCTCCCGGATCCCCTAGTCTTGGCATGCGAAGGAGACTCCGCACCTCATGCCATGTTTGGAGGCGACTACAGATAAATGAGAGTGGGGCTAAGTCCGCAACCGATGTCAATCCGAGGCCACCCATGCGCACTAGTAGTTGTGCCTGCCGCTCAGCATGCGTCACCGCCCGGCCCTCCCGTATGGACGCAGCTCCCTCCATCCGCAAGAGCCGCCGTAAGCACTGTCCCACTCGCTCGTCGAACCGTCGCAGGCGTGATGTCCACCACAAGGACGGCAGCGTAAGTCTACTGAGGTACTGTAGGCGATGCGTCACGCACTCTCAGAGGATGCTGAATGCTGCCTGAGCGTCTGGCAGGTCCACCAAAGTCTCCAACACCTCCTCCACCTCATGAACCGCCTCATCCAATCGCCCTCTTCAGAGCTCCTCCGTCCCCATCGGCACCCCCAAGACCATGATCCCCTCCACTACCCGAGATACTCCCGCAAGGCCAGCTGGGACCTGCTCTACCCTCGCCGGTAGGAACAGCTGGCACTTGCGGGGCTGGACCTCCATCCCGACCGCCGCTAGCCCCTCCTGCAGCGCTGTAAATCCCGCCTCCAGCTCACGGGCAGGCCCAAGCAGATATGTGTCGTCCAGGTATGCTAGCACCCGTCCCGTCTCTCCCATCGCTGCCTGAGCTCCCTCTAGTGCGCCCTGCTGTGCCAGCGCATACAGGAATGGGCTGACCGGGTCACCCTGTCTCACCCCTCTCTCCGAGCGTAGCACACTTGGTCGTACTCCCCCCTGGTAGTTCAAATCCGAGGGCAGCTCATAGAAGAGAGCCAAGGCAAGGATGAGCCGCTCGAAGCCTCGTGCTCGCACCGCCTCGAAGATCGCTGCTCTCTCCACCGAGTTATATGCGTTCCGCACGTCAATGCTCATGACTCCCCAGTCCAGACGCGCCTCCAGCTGCTTAGCAATCGTGTGTACCACTGTGTCCCCCCCTGCCTGCACATCGACCGCCTGCTGTAGTGGAGCCAAAGCTGCCTACATCTCTCTCCTCCCCGTGCTGACCATCCATCGTGCAAGGAGCCTCCAAATCGCCTCACCCACCGCTATCGGCCGCACCCCCCCATCGGGCTTCGCCAGTGCGATGAGTCTGCTCGCCGCCAGGAATCGTCATGTCGTAGGGTGTAGCTGTCCCCTACAGATGGCGGCGAGCAGCTGCGCCAGTAGTCGTGTCAGCTGCTCGTCCCCCACCACTGCCTGTCAGAGGTGGTCCAGGGTCAGTCCCGATGGGCCCGCTGCTGACCCTCTGCTACTATCCATCAAGGCTCTCAACACCCCGTCGGCATCCGGAAATGCTGCTGGTGCTCGTCGTGTCGCCTCCCTCACCCATGCTGGAATCGGCTGCTCTGCTGCGGGGTGCTTTGACTGCAACTGCTCAAGCACCTTTGGTCCTGGGGGCGCTAACACTGAGTTGTCCAAAGTCGCACAGGCCTTGGACGTGCTCCCTCTCTGAAATTTTGTCACCGCCCGCTGCAGTCGCTGCTCCCTCGCCTCCTCCTCCCTGTGTCGGAGGTGTCGTGGTGAGGGGGGTCGACCAGCCGGCCGTGTATGGGCCACCGCCTCCCTTCATAGCTCCTCCCACTCCCCTTGCTGGAAACGAGCCGCTAGGAGCCGGACCCAATCCGCGTCTGAGCCTCGCCTGTGCTGTGGCCGCACCCGAAGGATCAGGCTAGGTATCGCCTGGAGCAGTAAGGGGCCAGCTGCATCCAGGGGTCTCGCGGCACTCCTAGCCAAGGGGATCCGCATGGCCACCCGGAACGCGTCAACAGCCCCTGTAGGGATCCTCGCATACACGAATGGCGGCAGTACCTCCGCGCCATAGAGTCGGTCCCAATCCGCTCCCTCTGCCCATCGCCACAAGCGCTCCCATCGCTGGTCCTCACCCCTCTCCCCCTGTCCTCCCCCGCCCACACCCGCATCCATGTGCCTCTCCTCCTGGCTCAGCTCGCGCCTCCTCCTAGGCTCCTGCTGTTGTCAGTCTACCCGGTGCTGGCGTGGGGGCTGTTGCTACTACTGCGGCTGCTGCTGCTCCTGCGGCTGTCGTGCTGGGCGCTGTCGTGGGTGCTGCTGGGGCTGCTACTGCTCCTGGTGCTGTGGCTGCTACCGGTGCATGTGCTCATGTGTCTGCTCCTAGCGCTGCTGCTGCGGCTGGCGTGGCCCCTGCCCTCTCTGCTTGGGTGACTGCCGCTGGGGTTGGCGCCCCCGGTGGGGCCTCGGCTGCTGCTGAACCTTGTGCTGCTCTGCTGTTGCTGCTGCTGCTGGCCCCCCGATACACGCTCGCCCTCTGGTAATCCATCCCCTCGGACATGAGGTCCAACCACCTGACGCCTGGGGGGAGGTGGGAGCAGCATAAGCACCCGCTCCCATCCCTCTGTGCCCTGCCGGTGCTCCTGCTGCCGCTGCTGTCGCTCGTCCTGCTGGTGCTGCTGCCTCTGCTGCTCCTGCTGTCTCTGCACCACCGCTCCTCCCCCTCTAATGCCCGGGCCCACTACCTCCCTCCGACGGCCTCCCCGCCTGCCGGCACCCCCCCCTGAGCTCGCCTCGTACCGTCCCTCCCAACTCCTTCGCCCCCTACATCATCCGTAGTGCAAGGGGGGGTGCCACCTTCGGTGTCCCGTGCTCCTCGCCCCCCATCTGTGGACATCGGAAAGCACTCACGGATGAACTGCTCTGCGACTGAGAATGGTCTGTCCGCCGTGTCCTCTCCCCGGTCCTCTCCTCCCGATGGGCTCTCTGCCTGTCCCCTGTCCTCCTCAGCCGTGTGACCTGGGGCTGTGTGTCCTGATCCAGTGTCATCCCTCCGTCCTGGTGACCCACCCCCTGGCTNGGTGTCCCGTGCTCCTCGCCCCCCATCTGTGGACATCGGAAAGCACTCACGGATGAACTGCTCTGCGACTGAGAATGGTCTGTCCGCCGTGTCCTCTCCCCGGTCCTCTCCTCCCGATGGGCTCTCTGCCTGTCCCCTGTCCTCCTCAGCCGTGTGACCTGGGGCTGTGTATCCTGATCCAGTGTCATCCCTCCGTCCTGGTGACCCACCCCCTGGCTTCGTAACCCTCGCATGTTGCTTCCGCTCCCGTCGCGCCTGAGAATACCGCAGACGACGCTCACGTCGTACCTCCTGCTGTGCCTCCCGTTGTGCTCGCCTCCTACGTAACTCAGCCTGCCACCCCGCTACGCCTAGCACCTGCTCTGGGCCAACAAGACCGCCACCCCTCGCCCGGCGCTCAGCCAACCATGCCTCCCGCTCACGGTCCTCCTCCGTCCGGACGCACGACCTAACCGGACGACCCTCGTGCTGCTCCGCTGCGGAATCTGCTGCTGAACGGGGTGGGACGCATAACTGGATGCCCTGGACTGCTGCCGCCATGCTGAACCCCGCGTGTCGTCGGCCCCAATGAGTCCGCAGAGCCCATCCGCTCCTCCCCCTGTAACCACACCCCATCCATGGGCAGTGCCACGGGGATCCCCAACTAGCTGGTACACGACATGGATCAACCGCTCCTCCCCCTCCCTCCCCTAGCCCTGTGGCGCTGGTCTCCTCCACCCTCTCCCTCCTCTCACCCTGGCCTCCTGCTCTGTCCATCTGTCCTCCACCTCCCTGTCCCAACCCCCTCCTCCTCCCTCTCCCTCTGTACGTCCTCTGCGGGTAGCCCTCCCCCGGCAGGGCTACTACCAGCATGCTGCCCTCGATCATATGGGGTCCGCTGGTCCTATCCCTGCTGTCCCATCGGCCCCTCCTCCGTATGATCCCGCCTCTCCCTCTACGGCTCACCGCCCCTCGCAGTGTCGTCGCCCTCTCCGCTCTCCGTCTCCGCTATCCACCTCTCTGACTTCTTTCCTGTGCGCGTCATACGCCCTTTAATGGCGCGGGTCTTCATGCGCTGAGGACCCGAGTGAGTCGTCCGTAATGGTAGGCGGCGGGTGCTCACTCTGACAGTCGAGGCTCCTGCAATATCCCCTCCTCCACCAGGGCGTGGATCGTCTCCCCTCCCCTGTCCCGTCGGGCCACCCTCCTATGCCTCCTCCTCCACCTCGCTCCCCTCCTCCTCCTCCTCGTCCTCCTCCTCCACTCCCTCTGGTCGTGTGCTGTCTCTACTACGGCGTCCATCTCCATCCTCTCCACCATCGTCACCCCCGCCCCTCCCTATGCTGCTCGCCTTTCTCGTCCCTCTAGTACTGCTGTCCTCTCCACCCTGACCCTGCGCCGAGGAGCTGCTCTCACCTGACGCCGCCCCTCCGCTATCCTCACCTTGGCCACTCGCTCCACCTCCTCCCGTCACCCCCCCTGCCGCCGGTGCCTCAGATCTCCTCCCTCCGGTCCCCACCACGAGTGCACCAGTGGTCGGCGCCGGCCCAAGCACTCCCTCTGCCCCCCTCATGTCCAGTGTCGTCCCAACCACCTGGGCATCTCGGATCGGTGCCGGGCCGAGTACTCCCCTCATCTGCGCTGATGCTTACCGGGCTCGCTCCTGACGTCTGCGGCGGTGCCGTTGGCGACGGCTCTCTCCAGCACTACTCACCGGCCGCGTCCCGGACCCAAGCGTGGGGCAGTCCGTAAGACAGGCTCGTATCTCTGCCGTCGAGTCGGCAGCCTCGTAATGCTGGATGGGGCCCTCTGTCTCCTGCGTCACATCCCCCTGAATCTCTGTGCTCAATACAATCATCGCATCCCCTCGTGGCCTCGCAGAGGTGTCCTCCTGTCCTGACCCTGAAGGCGCAGTCTCCACCCGAGGGGCATCCATCTCCTGGCCCTCAGTCTCCTCCATCCTGCCCCCACTCCTCCTCGGCTCCTCACGTGCCTCCATCATCTCCTCTCCTGGTAGGGGGCCCTGAATGGCTACTCTCCCATCACCTGGCCCCGATGTGGCCAGCGACCCCCGGGAAAACTCCAGCCGCTCTGCCACCTCCATCGACAACCCTGCCTGTCGCACCGCCAGAACCCCAACCTGTACGCTAAGCTCCTCCACCTGGTGATGTAGTCCCACCCATGCCCTGTGGTACTCTGCTCTCACCAACGCCTCCCAACCCTCCTGACCCTCAAGTGCCGCCCGGAGCATCTGGACCTGGCTCGCTAGACCATCCACACGCGGGTCCACAGCCAACTGACTGTGAGGTCGCCGTGCCAGCTCTTGACGAATACTCGTCGTCTCCTACGCTATCGCCACCCCCATATGCTCCCACTACTCGTGCAGAGTCGTGAGGTGCCGGCCGACGTGCTCATCATATCGCAAGAACAATCCTCGGACACGCTCTCGCATGTCCTCGTGCAGGGCCCCCACTGTCGCCTCCATCTCCTCCCAGACCCGTGTCATGACCTCCTGGCCTAACTGTTGGGTCCGAGCTCCCCTTGTCTCGCCCATCGGCTCTGGGTCCCTGTAGCCTCCATAGTCCCTCGAGTGGGTGTCTCTTGGCATGGCCGTTTGCTCCCCCTCTGATGTATCCTCCGCTACCCTGCTCTGTGTCTCAGTCCGGGCTGAACTGAGTGGGGTCTGCGGCTCCACCACCCGGTGCATATCCTCGTCACTATCTCCCGGTCTCTCTCTCACTCCCATCTCTCCCCCGAACAACGGGGAGGATGCATGTGGCTGACCCCTCTCCTCCCTGTCTACCATGTCCGAATCTCTACTCTCCCTCTGACTCTACTCAACTGTCTCAGATCCCTCCACCTGCTCCCTCTCCTCCACCGGCTCCCACCCCTCTGATGCCACCACTGTGTGATCCGGCTGTCCGCACACCTGTGCTCTGCTGCCCTCCTCTCGCCAGTCATCTGTCGCCAGTGGTACCTGCTGTCCTGCTGTTGGCATGAGATAATGACGCCGCCCTGACACTCCGAGATCCGGCACCATGTCCTCGGTGTCGCCCTGCGCCAAGTCTCCCCTCTGCGCCCATCGGGGCTCCTCTATCTCCACTCCGCTCCCGTGGGCCTCACCTGTCGGCTGTGTAATCACCACCTGCCCTTGGATGGGCCCCGTCGCTGTCTCCTCTCGTCCTGGATGGGCTACTCCGTCACTGTCTGGAGGTGGGTGTATACACATCGGCAGTCCCGGTGGTAGAGGTAGGCGTAGTAGCTGTCCGTCCCCCAGTCGTTTCCCCCGTGCCCGGGTCTGTGTCAGCAGGGTCACCATGCCCCTTTTGGCCGGATGCGCCAAAAGGAACCGTCCCCTATCCGGGCCATCTGTCTCCACCAGGTCTGCCCTCTCCTCCACCTTCCGCTTCGCCATGGCTACGTCCATCAGTCGCATGCGCTGGCTGGGCCGCCCCCCTGTCGTCTCTACCTTGGTGCCTCCTTCACTCTGCTGTACCCACCTCCGCTTCCCCCCTCCCCACATGCCAGCCGCGTGCAGTCGTGCCGTCGGTGCATCATCTCTTGTGGGTGTCTCGCGAACCTCCTCGACCAGGACTGGCTGTGGGTGCGACAACTCCTCGATGCTGTGGATCACCCTCCGTGGTCGTCTCCTATTGCACAACACCGCTCTCCTCCTGAGTGGACCCCACGTGGACCTCACCTCAAACTCCACCTCGACCAGCCGGTATCCCCTACACTGGGATCCACTCCTATCGCCACCCTCGAGGGATGAGGGACCACTCCTCGCTCTACGACACACCGTCAGCTCCCGCCATGGGTATGCTAAGAAGGGGCCCTCCGCCCGGCACCACGGCCCGGGGGGCCTCACCACTATCGCCGCTGCCATGTCTGCTTCTCGTCAACCTGGACGTCCTGCTGCTCCGCGTTGAGGCCGCTGTCTGCTGTTCCACCTGAGGTGTGTGCTGGGCTAAGAAGAAATGGGGAGAGAGAAGGGGGGATAGGAAGGGGGACGGGAGAAGGCGGGTACGAGATCCACGGGGAAGGGGGTGCCCACGGGGAAGGGTGGGCCATGG
>SZWC01003911.1:145207-156434 GCA_023375785.1 Penium margaritaceum | reverse complement strand
TTGATCTCCGCTCTCTATATGGCTTGAAATTCAGGTTGGTTGCCTCTATCACACCAAGGATGTGATTGGCTAGGAGAATACGATGAATCCAAATGAAATGATGGACGCAAAGATATCATATTTAGGTTTAATTCATCACCGATTCCTAACATTTCAGGGTGAGTCTCGCATTTTGGTGGAGCTCTTGAAGTGGGAGGGAGAGGGAGAAGAAGGTCGGGCACATGTTCCAAACACTTCAGGGTGAGTTCCACATTTTGGTCGAGCTCCTCAAGTGCGAGGGATAGGGAAGTAGAGACAACATAACACATGCGCCATGAAACGATAAGGGCATTGCAAAAAGTGTAGACGTATGTCATTCCTAAAATTGCATCTAAAGGTGATTGTCGGACGGAAAACAATAGGGATACTTTGTAACCCAAGATACGATACCCAAGTACGGAAAACAATAGAGATACGTGTTTATGCCTTGGTATCCAAGGCATACCATGCATTGTAGAAGTGTAATGCACTTCGTAGCCCATGCACGCCTTGCGTGCAGCTTTTCAACCTTGTTACCTTTTGTTTTTGTTAAAACCCTTAGTATGTGGAGGTCAAGAGAGAGGGGGACATGGCTTTCATGTAAGTGAAGGTGTGGAATGTGTAAATGTTAAGCTAAGGGAGGATTGGTGTGGAGTTGCGGATTGTGGCCGGACAACAAATCATGCTACAAAAGTTTGTTGATAGATTATCATTGCAGAGAACGGGATGCTTGGATCATGACCTCCCAAAGTTATGGGTTACTTTGTGCTATATGGTTTATTCAGTTAGGATGTGATATCAGCCGCGAAATTCTTGGGAACATCGGGGGCCTGGAAAATCTGGGGCCGTGGATCCGACAGTTGAAATTTCCGAAATGCTTCAGATTGTCGTCATTGATTGACATTTTGGCAAAGTTATGATCTGCCCCCTTTATCTAAGGTTGTCTTGGAATGCACCCTAGGGGGCGATTTTGGATTCTAGGTACCCCTTTCCGGATGTTTTGATGCTTAGTAGCCCCGCTTCCAATGTTTTGGTATCCATAACCCACTTGCTCTATTGCCACATCTGTAAGTGCCCCTGTTGGTTTTCGTGCATCTCTCATTGTATTCTGTTGTGTCCTCCCAGCTTGTGTACATCGGCGTGAAGATGACTCACGCAGAGACTTGACGCTGCTGGAGTCTCACTCCGTGGAGCCGACGCGCGCTGAGGCCCACTCACCGTTTGCTGGAGCCTCCTCCCTCCGGCGATGCACTCAGCTCCATCAGCAGGCCTCCTCGGCGGTTCGGCCGCCGGCGGTCACTGCCACTGCAAATGCTATCTGCATGCACCCAGCACTGTCTCTGGTAGTGACGTTGCATCCACAACATCATGTTGTGCATAGGGTCCATGTCTCCTACTGTATGGCCCTGTTTGGCATCACTGACTGTCATAGGTACTACCTGGGTTCGGGCAGCCATAACTCATTGTTGCTATTTTTCTAGCTAATTCTGACCACACGACTGCGTTTGCAGCGTTGGTACTATGGTATGGTCAAGTTTTCAGGCAAAACGGACAACGCCCAGGTTTTGGGCTGTCGGACGCCTGGCAGGGCTCACCGAGAAAACCCTGCCTGCCAGAAAAAAGATCCAGGACTGTTTTCTGATTGGCTGGCTAGCTGAGTAACAAGTTCTACACTAGTGGGGGGGAGCTAGAACTTGGAGGGGTCTCCCATTGTTGCTCATTCTTCATTCCTAATC
This sequence comes from Penium margaritaceum, assembly GCA_023375785.1. Lineage (NCBI taxonomy): Eukaryota > Viridiplantae > Streptophyta > Zygnematophyceae > Desmidiales > Peniaceae > Penium > Penium margaritaceum. Next base: position 154,680 of record SZWC01003911.1, on the reverse strand, counting down.
AGTCACCTTCAGTTTTCAACTGTTTTCTGGTGCTAACACTGGCGCGTGCGTTTATGAGTAACAAACCCAGAGCTTCAAGACTTAGACTCTAGAGCAACAGACTAAGGGAGCAGCAAACTTAAGCAATGAGCGTGGAAGCCCGCACGCTGCATCAACAATGTTGCTGCCCCAACTTGCAGCCTAGCATGTCTAGCTGGGTATCACAGGCAGAGCGTAGCAGTAGCAGCAGAAGACTAGCATATAGGTGCCAGACAACGCCGGCGGACCCCCATACGCGCCAGTGCACGGGAAATGCTGCCGGATTTTTTCCGGCAGCATTGACCCGCCTGGTGGCGGTGTCAAGTTTTTTGCCACGGCCACTGGGCCTGGGAAAATGCTGCCAAAAACAATTAGGCAGCACTGACTCCCACGCATGACGCGAGGACATGAGCGGCAGGCCGCTTCCGACACCTGCGGGCGAAGACGCACGCTACAACGTCACCCGGGTGCAGTGACTGGCACCAGCAAGCAGCAGCAGCAGTCTGCAGTAGTGGCAGCCACAGGCAATGGCAGCGAGTAGTGGCAGCAGCAGCCAGCAGTAGTTGCGTGCAGCAGCAGCAACAAGCAGAAGTAGTAGCTCGAAGCAGCGCGTAGCGGCAACAGCCTTCAACAGCAGCCCACAACAGCTTACAGCAGCAGCCCGCAGCAGCAGCGAGCTGTAGCGGCAGCGAGCAGCAAGCAGCAGCTGCACCAGCAGGCAGCAGCAGCAGGTTGCAGCAACCACAGCAACAAGCCGCAGTAGTAGCCAACACTAGCAGTAGCAACAGCAGCGAGCAGCCGCCGGCAGAAGCCAGCAGCACCAGTTGCTGCTCGCAGCTCGCAGCTCACCGCAAGCAACGGGCTGTGGGCAACAAGCCCACTGCTCAAAGAAAACAGTGGGCTTGTTGCTCGCTACCTACAGTGAGCAACTGAGCCCGCTGTGACAGACGAAAGAGTAAAAAAAGCAAGAAAAAAATCCCCCACACCCACTAGCGTCTTCGCCGCGACTAAGTCAGCTGCCATAGCTGCTGTAGCAGCCCCAGCGGCCGTAATAGCCCGTAGCAGCAGGAGCAGTAGTTGCTACTAAAACTGTAGCCGCAACAGCAGTAGTAGCAGCAACAGCATCAACAACAGCAATTGCAGCAGTAGTAGCAGCACCAGCAACAGCAGCTATAGTAGCAGCAACAACAGTAGCAACAGCAGTAGTAGCAGCAGTAGCAGCAGTTACAACAGCGGCCCCAACAACCGCCGTTGGTGACGTCAGCATTCCGTTGCTCACGTCACTACTGACGTCACTACTGACATCATCAACACACAAAAAAAGGGGGAAAGGGGGATGAAAACCAAAGGGTGGGAAGGGATTCAGTAGTAGCCCTACACATAACACGGCGGTAGCTACTAGCGTCAGCCGCCCTAAGTCGATGTCACCGCTGACATCAGCAACATAGAAATCAAAACCAAGGGGCATCGAACCATGGCTAACAGCCCAAATGGGGAGGGGTCCTCCTCTGTTGGGGGGACCCCCAGCCCCCCTTTCTTGTAGCAGCAACAACAGTAGCAGCAGGAGCAACAACAGCAGTAACAGTAGTAGCAGCAACAGCAGCAGCATCAGTAGCAACAGCAATAGTAGCAACAGCAACAGCAGCAACAATAGCAGGAGCGGCAATAGCAATAGCAGCAGTAGCAGCAACAACAGCAACAACAATAGTAGCAGCAACGGAAACAATAGCAGCAGTAGCAGAAGCTTCTCGGCGTCGTTGGCGGCAACCTTGACCCCCTAGTTGCTCTTTAGCAACAAATCGCCGCCTTGACGCAGGAGCTTGCAGCACTGCAGCCATTGGCCTCCCAGACGGCCACCAGTGTGCCGCCGCCATTCGTCCCTCTTAGGCACGCAAGCCTAGCAGTGTCTACTGCCACGCACTGCCTGGCGTAGCAGCAAACTCAGCGCTAGCAGCAGATCATGACCTCCGTCCTTGGCCCCACTCTGGGTGCCGGCCGCAAGCAGAAGGACTTTGAGACGCAACCGCCACCGCTTTAGGCCGGCGAGCAGTTCCTGAGCTGGGAGCTCAGTTTTTGGATCTGGGTTCAGGGTGAGGGCTAATTGGCATGCTACACCCTCCCGTATGACCCCACCCTGGCCGACCAATTGTATGACGTTTGTCGTGCCGTACGTGCTCTAGTCCCTGTCGCCTCTCCGGCTTACCGCCTCGCACTAGAGCCCTTCCTCGGCGACTTCACCGCTGGCGACACCCCGGACCCTGTAGCCATGTGGCACGTTCTCACTCGTCCCCATCGCCTGTCCAGTGAGGCTGAGACCAGCTGCTTGCTGCGGGAGTTCAACTCCCTACACATGGGGGATACCGAGACGGTCACCTCCTACTGGCAGCGGGCGGAGGACATTCTTCGTCGCCTAGGCACATCTGCCTCACCCCCTCTGGCCGCGCTCCTCACCATCAAATGCGGTGCCACCACCGCGTACGCAGAAAACTTTGTACACTAATCTCACAATGTCCTCTCCACCATGGCGGCCCAGGGCACCCTCATGCCCTGGGCATACGAGCTCTTCCTCCGGATTGAGGAAGCTCGTATGGAGTCCTAATTCCAGCGCACGGAGGCTCTTGCCTCCCCTGCTGTCGCCTCCATGGCCGTCTCCTCCCACGTTGCAGCTACCTCATCGTCGTTGGGGAAGAAGAAGGGTGGGAACAAGTAAGGCAAGGGTCAGTAGTAACAACAGCAGCAGCAGCAACCGTCGACCGGGTCTATCAGTGGCGGCGCGATCTGCCAAAATTGTGGCCAGCCCGGGCACAGGTGGTACACGTGCCCTCTACCGACGGACAAGGTGCCCGTCATCGCCACCATGCGTCACCAGCGGGAGCACCGTCTTGCCTGTGCCATCGTATCTGTTGCCGGCTCTCATGCCTCGGCCTCGTCCAGCACCTCCACCCCTCCGGTCCCTTCGCCAGTCCAGCCGACACCAGCACCGCAACCTCACCATCCGTAGCCGTCGGCTCCTCCATTTCCCTCGCCAGCACAGTCCTCCTCCTACCCGAGCTCTGGTGCCGTCACTCCGTACTCAGTCTACACCCCTGGGCCGTCCTTCCATGAGCAATAGCTGGAGCAGCTCATCGCGCTCCAGCTCAGCATGCCTCGCCCTCCTCCCCAGGGAAGTGCGAGTTGCATCAGCTCCTGCTCTCTTGCCCAGCCCTGCATGACTTAGCTTGAGCTGCGATTGTGTCACTCTTCCTCATCAGTCTCGTCGTCTCCCATGGTCTCCTCTACCCTGTTCTGTGACGACATTGCGTGGCTTGACAATTGGCAGTCTCGGTTCGCGCCTCCTTTCACCGTGTTCGCGTCCCTTGCTTGCTGCCATGTGACGGTTAGCAATCTGGCGACCCCGGTCCAGGACCCTGCTGAGACCTGGATCTCCGACTCCGGAGCCACGCATCACATGACGGCCTCTTGTGAGGCCTTTAGTATGCTCGGCCCCGTAGGCGATGTATCCAGTTTCTGGACGGGCTCCGGACAGGTGCTGCCTGTCTGTGGTTTTGGCATCGTTCATTTCCGTGGTACTCCCGGTGACGTCTTTCTGACCGATGTCCTTTTCGTCCCAGGTTTTGAGCTCAGCCTCCTGTCCGTTATTGCCCTTGACCGCATGAGTATGGACGTTGTGCACTCGCGTGGTTTTGGCACTGTGTCGTTGAGTCCGTCTGGTCTTATCGTCCTGCACGTCATCGCCTGTGGCAACCTATGGCATGTACCTCGCCTCTCCTCCTCTCCTTCCGTTTCCTCTCCGTCGGCCGCCACAGGCCATGTGTTTGTCACCAGCACGCTCTCTCCTCAGCACACCCGTCTCTTGCACCGCCGCCTTTGCCATGTCCACTCTGCTGACGAAGACAGCATGCTCTGCACCCAGCCAGCCAAGGGCCTTGACCTGGAGGCTTCCCCTCTCCCGTGCCCCACTGAGTGCATTGATTGCGCTCAAGGGAAGATGCACCGGTCCATGTACCCTTTGTCTTCCTCCCGTGCATCCGCCCCTCTTGACCTCGTCCATTCGGATGTCATGGGCCCTCTCCCCACTGAGTCCATCGGCAAGCATAGCCGTTATGTCCTCACCCTCACTGACGACTATTCTAGCTACCGCTAGGTTTTCTGCCTTAGGCAGAAGAGCGATGTCGCCCAAGCCATCCAAGACTGGCTTGTCCTTGCGGAGCCCGAGTTTGGCCACTCTCTTCGCTGCTTTCACTCAAATCGCGGTGGTGAGTACTTAGGTGAGACCACGACCTTTCTCGCCTCACGCGGAATCCACCATGAGACGTCTGCGCCCTACACACCCACCCAGAACGGTGTCTCCAAGCGGTGGAATCGTACCATGGCCGACGCCTTCCGCACCATGCGAGTCGACTCAGGTCTCTCCGATGCCTTCTACTTTGAAGCCATGGCCTACATGACCTCGGTCTAGAACCGGATCCCCCACGGTCCCCTTCCCCGCTAGTCCACACCGTACCAGCATTAGTGCAGTCAGCGCGCTGACCTCCGCCCGGCTCGCGTCTAGGACTGCGTGGCCATTGTGGGGCTGCCTGCCTCGCTGCAGGGCGGCAAGCTCGCCCCCCGCGGACGTACCTGCACCTTCCTTGGTGTCTCTCGTCAATCAAAGTCCTGGCACTTCTGGGATCCTTCCCGGCACTGCGTCGGCGAGTTTCGCAATGCCCTCTTCTTTGAGGACTTGTTTTCTTGCGACCTTATTCGCATCGGCTCCTCCGTGTCTATCCTGTCGCGTAGGGGAGTGGTGTGTCCGTCCTCCGTCCTGCTGCTTCCGGGTGACACATTCCTCAGTCCCTCTGAGCCAGCAGCCCCAGTTGCGACCACTAGCCCCTCCGGACCAGCTGTCTCACTCGCGTCCGCTGGTCCCTCGAACCAGCAGCCCCAGTCGCAACCACTAGCCCCTCCGGACCAGCAGCCCCAGTCGCGTCCAATGGCCCCTCCGAGCCAATTGTCTCAGTTGCGTCCACTGGCCCCTCCGGGCCGGCTGCCCTTGTTGCGTCCACTGGCCCCTCCGGCCGGCAGCCCCAGTCGCGTCCACTGGCCCCTCCGGGCCAACACCTCTAGTTACGTCCACTCGCCCCTCTAGGCCGGCAGCCTTAGTCGCGTCCACTGGCCCCTTCGAGCCGGCAGCCCAAGTCGCGTCCACTGGCCCCTCAGGGCTTGTTGCCACGTCCGTCACCGTTGGCCCCTCGGACTGAGCGCCATTGCCTGCCCTGCCATGCTACACACGTGGCCCAGGCGGCAGCCTCCGACCCAGGCTGTCGGTGAGTGCACAGACCGTCGTACGGCGCTCCGTCACACCTCGACCCCTATGGCTCCACGTGTCTCCTCCACTCCCACGGTCGTGAGTGGGGATCCTGGCACCAAGGCCCTCGGCTTGACCACCTCGGCCATCATTGTAGACCTTCACCCGGTCTTCGCACTTAGCTACGTCATGCTTCATCACGAGTACCGACACGCTGTCGTGGCTGCACTCGCGTGCATCCCACCTGGGGCTCGAGATGCACACGCTCTCTCAATCCGCTCCACAGCACGCCCGGAGGACCCAGCCACCCTGCGGGACGCTCAAGTCTCTCTTGAGGCCGCACACTGGGACGTTGCCTGCCTTGATGAGCTCGCCGCCATCCGACAGCACCACGTGTACGACCTCGTCAAACTTCCTCCAAGTCGGAAGGCCATCGGCGCTAAGTGGGTCTTTTGGCGCAAGTAGAAGCCCGACGAGTCCTTGGACTAGTACAAGGCTCGCCTTACAGCCAAGGGGTTTGCCTAGATTCCTAGGGTCGACTACGAGCAGATCTTTGCCCAAGTTGGCCGGTTCTCCACTAGCCGGGCGCTCTTTAGCCTGGTCACCCAGCATGGGTGGGAGATGTATCAAATGGATGTGAGCAATGCGTTTCTCCATGGCTCAGTAGAGGGTGAGGAGCTCTACATGGTGCAGCCCCCAGGTTTCGATGATGGCACTGGGAGATTCTAACGACTGCGTAAGGCCCTCTATGGCCTGAAGAAGTCGCCTCAGTGTTTGAATGAGGAGATCAACAGCACTCTCCTTTGCGGCGGGCTCCAGAGCAGCACTGTTGACCCTGCACTGTTTGTCAGTCCGCGATGCCAGACTTTTGCTGTTGTTCTGGTTTACGGCGACAATCTCCTCATTGTGTTGCCAGACACGGCTGCCATCCAGCGTGTCAAGGACTTGTTGCATGCCGCCTACCAGATGAAGGATCTCGGATCTGCCAAAATCTTCCTGGGCATGGAGCGCGAGCATGATCGCTCCCAGTGCACCCTGCACATCCACTAGGCCGCCTATATGTAGACTCTGTCCACCCGCTTTGCAGAGGACCTGCCACTAGTGTCGAGCGCATCTTCACCCATGTCACCGGATGGCCAGGTGAGGCTGAAGTGTCCTGACCCAGCTATTGTGGGGGAGCCAGTCGATGTCACCACGTACCTGCGAGTCATCGGGTCACTTATGTTCATGGCGACGACGACGCGTCTAGACATCGCATTCGCCGTCAACCTCCTGGCCCAGTTTTCTCTAGAGCCGCGTCACCTTCACTACGAGGCCACGATCAGAGTACTACGCTACGTCGTCTTGACTCCTTGGCGAGGTCTCATGTTCCGCTGCCAACCGTTTGTTGTCGTGGTGGGCTACACTTACAATGACTGGACTGGCAGTCCGGACGGTAGGAGTCGCACAGGCTAGATCTTTTTGATTGGCGGCACAACTGTGACCTGGCGCAGTGGCATGCAAGGGCGCATTGCACGCAGTACTACTGAGGCTCAGTACGTTACTCTTGGCTCAGGCGCGTGTGAGAGTGTGTGGTTGTGCCGTCCGTTGTCCGAGTTGCATCAGTCTGTCGCATCCATCACATTACATTGTGACAATGAGAGTGCCATGGCCATCGCCGACAATTACGGCGTGCATCACACACGCATAAAGCACATCAACGTTGAGTATCACCATGTGTGTTCGTTGTTGCATGACGGTAGCATCAGCATCGTGTGGGTTTAGACCGCACGGCAGTTGGCTGACTTCTTGACCTAGGCACTGAAGCATGACTTGTTCAAGAAGGCTTTGAGTTCGGTCGGATTGCGTCCATAAGTGGCACTTTTTGTCCCTGCCTGTGTTTTTGCGTGTCATACGGGAGTCTGGTTGTTGACTGTGTCTCTGCCCGCACGTGCACTACGCCTGTGAGTCATGGGGGAGTGTTGGTTTTTCGTGCATCTCTCATTATATTCTGTTTTGTACATCGGCGTGTAGATGACTGACGGTGAGACTCGACGCTGCTGGAGTGTCGCTCCGTGGAGTCGACGCGCGCTGAGGCCCACTCACCGTTCGCTGGAGCCTCCTCCCTCCGGCGATGCGCTCACCTCCATCGGCAGGCCTCCTCGGCAATCGAGCCGTCGGTGGTCACTGCCACTGCACATGTTGCCTATATGCACCCAGCACTGTCTCTGGTTGTGATGTTGCGTCTGCAACATCATTCTGTGCCTAGGGTCCATGTCTCCCGCAATATAGCCCTGTTTGGCATTAGTGACTTTCGTAGGCACTGCCTGGGTTCGGGCAGCCATAACTCTTTGCTGCTATTTTTCTTGCTAATTCTGACTACACGATTGCGTTTGCAGCGTCGGTATTATGGTATGGTCGAGTTTTCAGGCAAAACGGACGATGCCAGGGTTTGGGCTGTCGGGCGTCTGGCAAGGCTCACCGAAAAAACACGCCTGCCAGAAAATAGATCCAGGACTATTTTTTGATTGGCTGGTTAGCTAAGAAACAAGTTCTAAACTAGTGGGGGGGGGGAGCTAGACCGGTCTCCCATTGTTGCTCATTCTTCATTCCTAATCAGTCACTTTTAGTTTTCAGCTGCTTTCTGGTACTAACAGTGGTGCGCTCGTTGCTGAGTAACAAACCTATAGCTTCCAGACTTGGACTCTAAAGCAGTTGACTGAGGGGGCAGTGGAGTTGAGCAACGAGCGTGGAAGCCCGCATGTTGCATTAACAACGTTGCTGCCCGAACTTGTTGCGTAGCATTTCTAGCTGCCCCTAAGGGTATTTTGTAGTGGTTGGATTATCCACTCCGTCTTTCTACTCTGTTTCATCTCTTCATGAAGTTATGTCTTCCTTATCTTTTTCGATGACCTCTCGCCCACATGGTCGTTGCTTACATGGAAACAAATGAAACACTATTGCGAGCGTTGTCTTTTTGTGGTGGTGCCTACTTTGGATTACTTTGCTTCGTCGTGGAACATGTTTTCTCCACCACTATTCATTTCTTTTGAAAAAGAAAAACCGCGTGAAAAAAAAAAGCTATGTTAGACGTTGTTCTGTTCACAATGTTGTACAGGCTTCGTTTTGACACAAGAAAAAACAATCGTATTGCGCTCCTAAGGGTACATGTTAGCGAAACCACGAACCTCGCGTTGACGGGGTGCATTGTGTTTACATATTCTGCCCCTAGATGCTCTTGGGGATAAAAAACCATCATCTGTAGCATCTTTTGATCGAATATTACCGACCAGGGTATTGTTCTATATTGAAAGGAATTCTGTGATATTCGAAAATGAATACAATTGGTTACTATGTAACCCAATTAATTTTTCAGAAACTGGGGATGGTATAAATCTTGTCTTTGGAAAAGGGGTCTCTGGGTTTTTTCCTGTTGAAATTTATTGGTGCATTACTAGGCGAATCGACGTGAGACGACGCCTCAGGTAAGACTGAGACAGGATGAGGCTACATAACCAGGAAGCACGTCATCAATCACGTGACGGTCAAAGTCACGTGGGTACCGTTTGTTTTTTCCTGTTCGGTGCTACCGAATCAGGTTTCTCTGTTTGATGCGACTGGAAAGTCCTGTTTAGTGAACGAAACGAGACATTTCTTGTTGATGAAATAGGAATTTCTGTTCTATTGGATGAACTAGGAACAGCTAAACCATGGACAAAAGAGGACTTTTCCATTGACGGAAATGGGTTTCTCTGTTTCGTCATACGAAACAAACATTTTTTTTCCGTTTCGATCAACCGAACTAGAAAAACCTCTTTCGTTTTTCTATCTATTACCACGTGGCAGCTTCTCAAAAGGTTACGTCGACTGCCACATCAGCCAATTTTCTTGAGTTTTACAACCACAGATGATTCCATAGTTTCACCTGCGCAAAACTATAAAGCAAACCGCCGGTTGAACACTAAGCTACATGCTTGTTCTGGTTCCAATCGTGAACCTCCACCATTGGCTCCTCTTGCCGGGCGCGAGGAGCCAATGGGGGAGGTTCACGATTGTGAACAGTAGAACACTCTCGTAAGACTCCGTCCACGCACCGCCGCCGCCGCGATCATTGCCGCCGCCTCTCTCCGCACCGCCAATCCGGCGGTTCGGATAATGGCAAGCGGCAAAGCCGCGGCAGTCCGTCGTT
>SZWC01003911.1:120163-133979 GCA_023375785.1 Penium margaritaceum | reverse complement strand
GTGTAGTGTGGTGTGGTGTGGTGTGGTGTGGTGTGGTGTGGTGTGGTGTGGTGTGATGTGGTGTGGTGTGGTGTGGTGTGGTGTGGTGTGGTGTGGTGTGGCGTGGCACGGTGTGGTGTGGTGTGGAGGGGCATGGTGTGGCTTGGTGGAGATTGACGTGGTGTGACCTGGTGCAATGCTATGTGGTGTGGCTTGGCATGGCATGGCATAGCATGGCGCTGCATGGGATGGCTTGATGTAGAGTGGCTTTGCATTGAGTGTCGTGGCATGCGGCGGTGTTGCATGGCATGGTGGGGGATGACATGCATGTGGAGTGTCATGGGCATGGTGTGATGCCTCACTGCCCATGTGAGGACATGACGTGGTTGCAGAAATTTAACGTATTCATGGAGGTTGTTCAATTGGTCCAAACAGGTTCATTGATTCTTTGTTTAGAGTGTTGCCGGAAGTTAGGGGTGGGCCCCTTCATGAGGGGCTGGCAACAATTTTGGGATTCGCTCAGCGTACAGACTCACACATGAGCTCCAAGACACCAATTCCGTTGACATGGTACACAAACACTACTTCCAAACCCATCTTCTGTAGGTAGCATTGGTTGCTGGGGTGGGCAAGCAAGCAAGCAGAACACGACAGGAAATGTAACGCCATGGATTGGGGCAAGCTTGAGTTAACGTAGAATGCACTCGAAGAAACAGTCGTGGTCACAAGGGAGCGAGGTGATGTGTCCCAGTTGGCCGGGCCATCCACGCGAGGCTATCGTCGTGGGGCATGGACGCCACCCTGAGATCAAACCTAACCATGGAGCGAACGAGCTCCGGGTGGTCTCTCACACTCCAATACAAACAAGACATGTGGTCCGGAGGGATTAGCAACCTGGTATCACTCATCTAATGCATGCATGAGAGAAGTAGACTCAAACCACATCGACCACAAGCGGATGTGGATGCATGCATCCCTGTGAAATGTGTGCCCCATGCTAAGCTGCCAGAGTGAAAAGCATGTAAGCTTTCATCGATACAGGCAAGCTCTCCATGAATCTGGTATTGGTGCTGTGACCATCACTTGAGCACTTGTTGTGAAGCCACCAGTGTGCACTCCATGATGTGCCAGAGTGTGCCACTCAAGAGCTTTAATTCAAGTCAATCAAATGCAATGATAATGTGTGTGTCAGTAGAGTCAAGAAGTCACTTGCATGTGTTTCACCCATAATCAACACTCACCCATGACCCATAAACGAACAGCTCACACACACAGGAGAGCACATGCAAGTCACAAAAACATTGTGACCCATGTCAACATTGTGACTCACAAGACCCATATCAATCTGGGGCATCACAAGCGTGCAGCAAACAAAGAACATGCATAGCCGCTTAGAACATGCCATTACTTTGAGCTTGGGTAAGAAAATCTGCACGCTGCTGACGAGTTTTGACCCAGATAACCTGGACTTTACCGGCAATAACACGCTTGCGTACAAAGTGATGCTCAATGTTGATGTGCTTGGTACAAGAGTGATGCATGCTGCTGTTCTTAGCAACTGCCTAGGCACTTTCGTTGTCGCAGCGCATGGTGATGTAGTAAATGGAAACAGGTAGCTATTATAGCAGGCGAGAAAACGAAACACTCTCACACCTATCTTAACCAAGGGCAACGTATTGTGCCTCACTAGAGCTCCAAGAAGCACATCCCTATTTCCCACTCTGCCTAGATACAACAGTCCTACAAATGAGAAAGAGGTTGCTGGTGCAACTACGAGCATCGATGTCTTGTTCCCAATCATTTTTTGTGTATCCGTCAACTTCCACTGAGGGTTGAGCCCGATAGCACAACCCTACATGCATAATGGACAGTGCGTAGAGGACAACACGCAACGCCGCCTCAAGATGCTCATGGCGGGGCTGTTAGGAGAACTAGGCCAAGAGGTTGACCGAAAAGGACATGTCTGCCTCGGTAGTGGTCGCCAGATACATGAGGGATCCAACCACATTGAGGTAGTCAGTAAAAATGATAGTCTTCCCCGGTTGTCATGGGGTTTTGACCAGCAAGGAGGCGAAGCGATGTCCTAGACAGCGGATGTATGAAGCCTGGTGCACGTGCAAAGTGCAATGCTGACGGTCTCGTTCAAGTTCCATGCCAAGGTTGACTCGTGTCAGACCCAAGTCCTTTATCTTGTATGTCAATTTTAGTAGGGTTTTCATGGACTGGACAACCGTGAGACTGGGAAAGGCAATGAGCAAGTTGTCAACATAGACCGAAACGACCACGAGGGGTCTGAGGACGCACTCAGGAGGAGTGTAGTGTACATGGTGCTACGTCTGTACCCACCACTCTCAAGAGTGGAGGAGATGCCCAGGTTCCAGTACTTTGGTGATTGCTTAAGCCCAAATAGAGCCATACATAACTGGGGGGAGAGGAGGGAGAAGGAACCAGGGATGGCAAGAGGGCAGGCAGAGGGGAGATGGACAGCGGGCCGCCATGGCGATGAGACGGAGGCAAAGGGGGAGGGGAGGGCACAGAAGATACGCAAGAGGGAGGGGCCGGGGTCATAGAGGCAGGTGCGCGAGGCACGGGAAGCACGGAGGAAGGGGACACGGACGGGGGCGGCAAGGGCACGACAACGGGGTCGGGAGGGGAGGGGATGGGAGGCGAGGCAATGATGGCAGAGAGGGCCGGGATGGGAGGGGCAGGGACCAAGGAGACAGGTGGAGGGGGAACGGCACGTGGGGTGGGTAAGGCGGATGGAAGGCCGCTGGGATGAGGCGGGGGAGGGGGAGGAGTGGCAAACATGGTGGAAGGACCGGCAGGTCAGACGAGGGAGGAGGGACCTGGGTCAGGGGGCACGACCGGGGGCGAAGGGGATGGCGGTGACCCGGCGCAGACAAGGCCATTAGTGGAGTAGGCAGTGGCAGAGGTGGGAGGGGGAGGGGTACGGTCCGCACGAAATGCGCTCTATGTCAACTGCTCAAAGAAGCGGGCATGATAGGACTCGACGATACGATGCGCGACCGGGTCCCAAAACCGATGCGCATGGGAGCGAGGAGCAACACCGAGGGTAACGCAGAGGCGACCAGGCGGGTCAAGCTTGCCGGATCGCAAGGGAGGGACAAGAAAGACAGTGGCCATGGTGCCTCACACAACGGCCTGGCTGAGGTCCGCACAGCGACCAAAGAACAACCCGAATAGCATGGTGTCAGGGGCAAGAGGTCCATGCGGAATCCGGTTTCACACCCAAGTGCGGTAGCGTGCAGCCTCAGACCAAAAAATCCGACCACGGTCAAGGAAACCAGCCTCAGCCATCATGGTGCGCACGCCCTCAATAAGGGTACGGTTCCAGCATTCCGCAACCCCATTCTGCTGAGGAGAATAGGGGGAAAAAATCTCATGAACAATGCCTTCATGATTGAAAAAGGCCGTGGTGTCCCCGAAGAACACACCACCACCATCTGAGCAAAAGTGGAGGAGCTTGTGATGACTCTGACGCTGAGCAAACGCGTACCACAACTGAATGGTTGCCGCAACATCACTTTTTGCGCAGAGGAAGAAGACCCACGTGAAGCGGGAGTAGTCGTCAATCAGGCTAAGGACGTACGTGGCATGCTCAGCAAGAGACTCATCCTGAAGAGGACCAAGAACGTCAGCATGGACCAGCTCGAGGGGCGCAGAAGCGCAAGAGGGGGAGGACAGAAAAGGGAGACGATGCATCTTACCGACAGCACAAAAGACGCAGTCAACAGCACACGAAAAACGGAACGATGGGTCGGACAACCCGTCGGCCAGAAGTGTGCGAAGGAGAAAGGTGACGGTAGAAGCCGGGAGATAACAGAGGTGGCGATGAAGGAGATGCGAGTGGGCAGAGCGGGAGAGTGCGACAAGCGCGATAGCCTTGGCTGCAGGGGCCGATACTGAGTGGGAGCCAAGTACTTAATAGAGGCCCTTGCCAGGGGGTTGGCGATCGCGAAGGACAACACGTCCACTGGCGCGATCAGTGACAGTGACCGGACCAAGCGCATAAGTGGTAGAGAAACCGCATATGTCGAGCACAAGGACAGAAAGGAGACAGAAGTCAAGGACCAGGACGTAGAGGACAGAGGACAAGGAGAGATCACCGGCGGGGGACGACAAATAGACGGTGCCAACACCAAGAACAAGCAGGGGTGCACCGTCACCGGTGAAGACAGCCGTGATGACAGAAACAGGACTGAACGATGTGAAGAGCTCACGAACTGGATGCATGTGATCTGTGGTAGCCCCATCGACGGCCCAAGATGGGGAGATGTCACGCTCGGTGCCGGAAAGAAGACAGTAAGCGGTCGTGCGCGGAGGCGAGCCATGTAGCAATGGAGGAGATGGGGATTGAGGGGGAGAGAGCGGAGGAGAGGCAGGTGTGGCGAAGCAATCAAACAAGAGAGATGTACCGGCAGGTGGTCGACCGCCCAGGACACCCTTCGCAAGGACGTGACAGATCAGGGCGACGATGGCATCCTCAGTGAGAGGAGGAGCAGCAGCGGCAAGGGGTGCGGGGCCGGCGGGTGGGACGAGAGGAACGGCTCGTGGTGCAAGGCCGCCAGGCGTGGCGAGAGGAGCGGGCCCAGGAGGTGGCGCTAGAGGAGCACCAAGTGCACGGCCACGCAGAAACACGCGCTGGCGAGCGATCCACTCACAAAGGTCGGGGTTGGGGGGCAAGGAACAGGCGTTATGGCGATGACCCACGGCATCGCAGTTCCAACAGATGGGCGGGCGTTCACCACCGCCACCAGCGGGAGCGTGGACCGGCGAGAGCATGCGCGGCAGGGGGCGGGAGGATGCCAGGGAGAGCGTTAGAAAGGAAAGGCTCAACAACAGCGGGAGCAGGCTGGGACGCAGTCTGGAACACACGGAGACCATTAAGGAGAGTGGGTCAAACAGCACTAGGCGTCTGATAGGCGTACTGCAGGGTCAGGGCAAGGGGGAAGGAGGTAAGTGTGCCAGAGAAAGTAGGGCCGAGGCTGGCCACGACGGAGGTCACGAATGCCTGAGCAGTAAGGGAGGCACCTGCCATGAGAAGCTCGCTCTAAAGGAGCTCAGCACGACCCAAGTAGGCGCTAAGGGACTCGTCGAGACGAAGGCGGAGAGCACAAAGGTCGACAAGAAGAGAGGCATCAGAGCAAAGAGAGTTAGTTGGAGTTTAGCGCGAGAAGGGAGACCCAGGCCTCGCAAGGACGAGCAGGGAGGGCAAGGGTGGGTGCGAAGCGATCAAGCTGGCGGAGGGCGACAGTGGGAGCGGCTAAGTAGAGAAGGTGAAAGGCGAGGGACGCACGGTCGGGGTGCGTGATAGGGAGGATGGGAGCCGGGTTGTGGTGCTCCCAAAGATCGTGCATGTGCGTCTATGAGACAAAACGAGCAGACCACTTGCTGAAAGGTGTACCGGCAACATGGCTGGGAGCGGGGGTGAGAAGCATCTGCAAGGCAGGCGGGTGAAGGCCAAATCTAACAAGCTGAGCGACGGCAAGTGTCATGGCGTCGAGGCGAGCCTCAATGCAGGCAAGGGCAGTGTGAGGGTCACCAGCAATAGCTCCTCCAGCAGCCGCAACACCTACAGCGGGGGCGGCACCTTCGGCAGCAATCGTACAATTGGCGGCAATGGCGCTGCCGGCAACACCAGCACCACCAACGGCAACGCCGGCGGGAGCGATGCCACCCGCCGTGCCACCGATTGCAGTAGAACCACCAAGGAGACCAGCAGGGAGAGGGCAACCACCGACACCAGCCGCGGCACCACCACCAGCACCACCCAATGCACCGACGGCACCAGCAATGGTACTGTCGACGACGGCAGCCACTCTCAGATGGGCACCACAACTAGGGGCGACCATGGCACCCGAAGTGATGGCGCCACCCACTCCTGCAGATCCGCGGACGACGTCGGCGTGGAGAGGGGGGGCGCAGGACCACCAAGAGGAGGCAGAGCACGGGAGGGGTTGAGAACTGGACCGGCCATAAGAGCATTGACAATGGCTGTCAAAAGGAGGGTGTGGGGATGGCGAGGAGGAGCGGGCTGTAGGGGAGGGAGCAGAGGGTGGGAGAGCACGAAGAGCGGCGAGAGCGGAAGTGACAGCCACGGCTGCTGTAGACCGAGGGGAGAGAATGGTGGACTCGTCGGCAAGACTAGAGCCATCGAAGGCTGGGGGACAGGGGGCACGAGAGGAGGCATCGCCAAATAGTACCTCCGCATGAGCGGCTCTAGCAGTAGCCGCAGCTGCCAGAGCACCGGCAAGACCGAGCTCAAGCAGGGCGCTACACGACATAAGGGACGGAGCAATAGTTGCAAGAAATAGATGGCTACAAGAAGACCGAGTAGTGAGAGGAGACAAAGGAAGAACCATGTTGGGGAGTGTGTATTTAAGGGTGTTAATTAGTGAGCAAAGGGAAGGGGAAACAGAGACGAGAGAAGAAAAGACATGAAAGAGGCCAAGGCCGCCAACCGGCCAACAAGACACACAAAACACAGGACAGACAGAGAGAATCGGAGGACAAGACATGGGGCGACAGAGAGACGCGCCAAGCAGAGAGAAAAAAGAGGCAAGGCAAGGGCTAAGTAGGAGAGAAGAGAGATGATGTCGGAAACGCAAGGGGATGGGGGCACAGGCACCCGAAGGAGACAGAAGGAGAACGGAGGGAGAAAATGGATGAAAAAGTTGGAAAGAGGACAAGAAATGGGAGAGATGCAAGAGACAGAAGAGAGGAGGGAGAGGAGAGGGGGGTAGGGGAGCACGGAGAAGCGAGGGTAAGGAGAGGAGAGGGAGAGACGGAAAGAAAGAAGAGGGGCATGCGAAAAGAAGGGAGGGAGAGAGAACAGGAGAGAAAGAGAGAGAGAGAGAGAGAGAGAGAGAGAGAGGGAGAGAGAGAGAGAGAGAGAGAGAGAGAGAGAAANGAGGGGGGTAGGGGAGCACGGAGAAGCGAGGGTAAGGAGAGGAGAGGGAGAGACGGAAAGAAAGAAGAGGGGCATGCGAAAAGAAGGGAGGGAGAGAGAACAGGAGAGAAAGAGAGAGAGAGAGAGAGAGAGAGAGAGAGAGAGAGAGAGGGAGAGAGTGAGAGAGAGAGAGAGAGGCAGAGAGAGATAGAGAGAGAGAGAGGGAGGGAGAGAGAGGGATGGAGGGGAAGAGAGGGGAAAAAGAAGAACGGAAGAGGAGAAGAAGAGAGGATGGGGAGAAGAGGAAGAGGGATGGGGCAGAGATCGAGGATGAAGGAGGGAATCAAGAAAGAAGGAAGAAGGGTCAGGAAGGAGGGGAAAGGGAAGGGGGCAGGAGGGGAGATCCCATGACCGGAGAGGAGAGGAGGGAGAGACAGAGAGGAAAGTAAAGAGGGAAAAGGAAGAGAGAGGGGGGAAAGGGGAAGGTGGGAGAAGGAGCGCGGAGGGCTGGGGCAGAGATGGAGTTAGAAGGAGCTCGGGGGCGGAGAGAGGGAGGGGCGGCAGCGGCGAACGACCGAAGGCACAGCGTACAGAGTGACAGGAAGGGGACCGAAGCAACGAGGGTGTTGAATGGTTTTGCCCCTTGTTCAGTGTTGTATAACGGATGAGGAATCCTCTGCCCCTTGTGGAGGTATGACCCCTAGATCCGTTGTAGTGTGACTCAACTATGCTCTGTCTCTTGTGAGATATGACCTGTGAGTACACCATGTGGGTGAGTGGTTGCCTTGGCCATTTTGTTGATTTGGCCAAGTGAGAGGTCATGAGTTCGATCCTGGCCCCATGCATATCTTGTTTGTTGTGGAAGCTTCCAAGAAAGAAAGTCTGTAGCTTCTTGGACACTACATGGTTGGTCTGTCACCTCGACACTAGGATGCTTATGTGTCAAGCCCACAGTGCAAGTCTATTGGTGACGTGGCTGGTTCAGGCCACTTCCCAGGAATGTGCTTTTGAGTTCTAGGACTAGACAGACAGCTATGAAAGGACTTGTCTTGCATGCTGATCAATCAACCCTTGCTTGATGCTCTCTTGCGTATTGGCGATTTGAGCTCTTCTTGACATGTAATGCTAAGGCGTTAGTACTCTTGAAGGTGAAGTGTATGCCTGATTAAGTTTGGGGTGCATAACACATGTCAACAAATGAAGAAGGCCTAAAAACCTTTGTGAGCTTTTTGGTTTTGTGACTTCTCTGCCAGAGGTGGTTAGCTCAGTAGCTAACAAAGGGTTATGGGCCCACTCCTCTGGTTAGGGAAGTTTCACGCACGCAACTGCTAAGGTCGCAAGCAGTGAGAGCGCCTTCGCTCTCACCCAACTTCTCTGTTTGCAAGGCAACATCAGCAGGAGGGGAATGCAACACATCTGCACCTTTCTACATTAGGAGCTGACATCAGCCTACATCAGCCTACATCAGCCTACATCTGCTTGGAACGGCCAACGTGAACAGGGGAAGCAGTTTCCTCTTCTCACCAACAGCCTACAGCGGCCTCAAACACAGGTTCATCGGCATCAACAACAGGTGCAGCAGCTGTAGCAGTTGTAGTTGTAGGGATGGCAGGGACAGGGGAACCAAGGAATCATTCGCCCATCCTCAAGTTTGATGGAGAGGGATTTGCACTCTGGAAGTGACAGTTTGAGATCATCATGAATGACAGAGATCTGCTAGGATGTTTTGACGGAACTATCCCAGCACCAACGGAGGAGGGTGCTGACCTTGTGGCATGGGTCAAGCTCAACAAGAAGGCTCTCGCCATTCTTGTGTCCTCCATACAACCCTCCATCCTTTCACACATCAGCGGTTGTACAGTGGCAGCCGCGGCATACGCCAAACTCGGCAAGGTGTTTCAGTCCTCCTCACTTGCCAACCGTCTCTTCATTCTACAAAACCTCATCTGCATGAGGCTTGGTGAAGGGGAGGATGTCTCCGCCTTTATGCAGAAGTTTGAGACGCTCTTGCAACAAGCCACCGGCATGGGGTGCGACCTGAAATCAGACATGCAGGCCATGATTTTTCTGATGACGCTGGCGGAAAGTTCGGGCTCTACGATAACGGTGATTGGAGGGTAGACTGAAGATCTAGTTTCCTACACCACCGTCCCTGAGTATGTGTGGAATGAAGCCATGCGTCGTAGCAGCAGTAAAGCAAACATGGCTGCCTTTGCCTGACGGAGCAGCGGCACCTTCCACAATACCTCCTCCTCTGGGTACAAGGGAAACAATAGCACTAGCAACAGTGGAAGGGGTGCAAAGCGCCAAGGAAACTGCCACAACTGTGGCAAGGCTGGACACTAGGCTCGAGAGTGCCGTGTATCCAAGAGAGAGGGAGGAGACGAGGATGAATGGTGAGGGGGAAATGGTGGGAAGGATCCCACAAGCTTGATGGCTAAGTGTGCCTCCAACAAAGGGAGGGCGATACTCAGGCCAGGAGCCTATGGCCTTGACTCGGGCACAAAGGAGCATACCACTTACGACAAGAGAGACTTCATCTCTCTTGCTCCATGCAACAAGAACTTCGGAGCCGCCAACGGCAAGGTTGAGGCAGCTGAGGGGATTGGTGACAAGCTGGTCACAATGGGTGTCAACGGTGGAGATTCTGACCTCAAGTTAGAGGGGGTGGTCTACTTGTCCTCCTTCACAGCCAACCTACTCTCCATCTCTAAGATAACTGACCATGGCATGACAGTGGTCTTTACAGAGAAGGAAGCGGTGATAGTTCCTACCAAGGATATCAACATCCCCTACTCTGCCAAGAAGGTTGTCACACAAGTTCCTCGCGTTGATGGACTCTACGTCTTGCAGACCAAAACAACAACTTCAACGGCTGAATCTTTGGTGGAGAGTGACGATGAGGAGAGCAGTGATGCAGACTCAGATGAGGAAGGACATGTTGGAGTAGCGGAAGTAGTGGCAGTAGATGATTTGGCAACAAAACCGTAAGCAAATGCAACCGTCGGGGCTGTTCATTCTAGCCTGTGCACATCCTCCGAGAACCTGTGGCACAGGCGCTTTGGGCACTTGGCTCATTGCACATTGGAGCTCATGGGAAAGCAAGAGCTAGAGCGTGGGATGGAGCTAGGTGATGAGGTGGAGGGAGCGGAGATCATGTGTGAGCCATGCCTTCAAGGCAAGGCGAAAAGGAAACCCTTCAAGCGCAATGGCACGCGTGCTCTCGCACCTCTTGACCTCGTCAACTCTGAGGTATGTGGTCCATTTTGCATACCGTCAAATGGAGGCAGCAGGTATTTCCTCACATGCATCGACGATAACAGCCGCAAAGTCTGGATATACTTTCTCAAAAGGAAAAGTAGGTGAAGGAGAATTTGCATGCCTTTGTCGCTATGGTTGAGCGACAGAGTGGAAAGAAGGTGAAGGCATTCAGGACGGACAACAGGGGAGAGTACGAAGCTTACAGGGAATGGCTCAAGACACAGGGCATTGAACACCAGAAATTTATGCCCTACTCACCTCAAAGCAACGGCGCAGCAGAGAGGATGAACCAGACGCTCCTAGGCATGACAAGGTGCATGCTCTTTGAAGCCAAGCTTCCTCCTAGGTTCTGGGCTGAAGCAGCACGTACGGCTACCTACCTTGTGAACCTCATACTTGCAGCAGCTCTATGAAGGAGAGGCAAGATGAAGCAGACACAGCAGTTGAAGACGCCTCAAGAAGCATGGTCAGGCAGGAAGCCGGATGCCTCCCATCTCAAGGTGTTCGGTTGCACCAGGTTTGCCAAGGTCCGGGCCGGTGAGGGCCCTGGAAAGCTCGATGCAAGAGCACGAAAGTGCATTTTTATTGGCTATGACACCGTCCACAAAGCTTATCGACTGTGGGACCAAGGAGCCAAGAATGTCATCTGCAGCAAAGACGTGGATTTCCACGAAACGTCTCTGAGTAAGGGAGAGCATCTCGAACTCAAGAACGCTCCAAAACAGGGAGAGTGGCTCACTCTCCTTGAAGAAGCACCAGAACAATGGCATGGGATAGGTGCTACAACAGGGAGAGGAGCTCATGAAGATGACTCGGAGGAATCAGAATCTGATTCCGACGTATCCGATCCTCCGGAACATGAGGAGGATGCCTCTCCCATCATCAAGGACAAACCAGACCTCCAGCCTCCACATCAATAGCACCAGCCAGCAGGTTCAAGGAGCAATTCACGCCTCAAAGTACCTCGGCAGCATTACGACGCAGATAGGGGTGAATGGACAGGCTTCAACTATTCATTCTTGATTCAAGAGGAGCCAACGTCTATCGCAGAGGCACTCACTCGGCCTGACAAAGCACAGTGGGACGAAGCAATTCGCAGTGAACTCAGCTCCATTGAAGAGAATGTGACATGGGTGCTGGTGGACAGACCTGCCGGGGCTCACGTTGTGGGGTCCAAGTGGGGGCTGAAAGTAGAAAGGAAACAGGATGGCAAGATAGACAAGTACAAGGCACGGGTGGTAGCAAAGGGGTTCTCCCAACGGCCTGGCGCAGAGTACGATGAGACCTTTGCTCCAGTTGTGACGTTTGCCTCCATCCGGTCAATGCTCGCCATTGCTGCTGCCGAGAACATGGGGGTCCACCAGATGGATGTCAAGACAGCCTTCCTTTACGACAAACTTGACAAGGAGGTATTGATGGAGGTTCCGGAGGGGGTTGATGCTCCTGAGGGCAAGGTGTGCAGATTGGTGAAGGCACTCTATGGGCTAAAACAAGCGCCAAGACTTTGGTACCAGGAGATGGACACGTTCATGGCCAAGGAGTCCTCTATGCACTGCGACAATGACCCTAGCATGTACGTACATGAGAGTGACAAAGGGACTATGTTGGTCGCCTTGTACGTTGATGACCTGATTCTATGCTCCTCTTTGACGCAGCTGCTAGACGATCTCAAGGGGCAGCTGAGTAGCAGATTCGAGATGAAGGACATGGGTCCTCTTGACTTCTATCTTGGAATTGCCATCAAGCGCGACAGAGCAGGAGGTACCATCAGCCTGAACCAGACAAAATACATCGACTCCACCCTCAAACGATACGACATGGCAGATTGCAAACCTGCCAGCACACCCATGAGCTCGGAGTGCAAACTCTCCACCTCCATGTCCCCATCCGACGAAGCGGAGAAAACTGACATGCTGGGCATCCCATATCAGTCTGCAGTGGGCAGTCTAATGTATGCCATGGTCGCCACCCGACCAGATATAGCCCATGCTGTCGGGCAGGTGAGCTGGTTTGTGGCCAATCCCGGTCCACTTCACTCGCAGGCCGTGAAGCGCATCATGCGCTACCTTCAGGGGTCGCGGCACATGGGGCTCGAGTTTGGAGGCATCGCTGGATCCGCATCACTCCGTCTCATGTGCTACACTGATGCTGATTGGGGAGGGAACATCAATGTCAGAAAATCTATCTCCGGCTTTGTGTGTATGTTGAATGGAGGTGCAGTCAGTTGGGCAAGTCCCAAGCAGGAATGTGTCTCTCTTTCAACAGCTGAAGCGGAGTACATCGCCTTGGCTGAGGTGTGTAAAGAAATGCAGTGGCTACAAAGCTTGCTATCTGAGATGAAGGCACCACAGGCAACGGCGACGGTCATCAAGATTGACAACATGAGCGCCATTGACATGTCAAAGAACCCCGCCCTGTCCAGGCGCACAAAACACATCGAGATCCGCTACCACTAATCTCGAGACTTGGTCTACAAGCAGACAGTGGAGCTCGAGTATGTCGGTACCAAGCTCAACCGGGCTGAAATGCCTACAAAGCCACTGGACAAGGATCTCCACAAGGCGGGCAGGCAAGGTATCGGCATGGTCAACGCAAGTGATGACGAATGATGATGGTCACAGACGCAAGGTGCAAGGGAGAGATTTGTTGAATGGTTTTGCCCCTTGTTCAGTGTTGTATGACAGATCAAGAATGCTCTGCCCCTTGTGGAGGTATGACCCCTAGATCCGTTGTAGTGTGACTCACCTATGCTCTGTCTCTTGTGAGATATAACCTATGAGTACACCATGTGGGTGAGTGGTTGCCTTGGCCATTTTGTTGATTTGGCCAAGTGAGAGGTCATGGGTTTGATCCTGGCCCCATGCATATCTTGTTTTCTGTGAAAGCTTCCAAGAAAGAAATTTCGTAGCTTCTTGGATGCTACATGGTTGGTCTGTCACCATGACACTAGGATGCTTATGTGTCAAGCCCACAGTGCAAGTCTATTGGTGACGTGGCTGGTTCAGGCCACTTCCCAGGAATGTGCTTTTGAGTTCTAGGACTGGACAGACAGCTATGAAAGGACTTGTCTTGCATGCTGATCAATCAACCCTTGCTTGATGCTCTCTTGTGTATTGACGACTTGAGCTCTTCTTGAGATGTAATGCTAAGGCGTTAGCACTCTTGAAGGTGAAGTGTATGCCTGATTAAGTTTGGGGTGCATAACACATGTCAACAAAGGAAGAAGGCCTAAAAACCTTTGTGAGCTTTTCGGTTTTGCGGCTTCTCTGCCAGAGGTGGTTAGCTCAGTAGCTAACAGAGGGGAGGGTGCTCGGAAGCCGGAGGGCACGGCCGAGAGGAGGGAGGTAGAGCAACACCACAAGGCAACAGAGGAGCAACGAGGAAGGAGGACCAAGAGCGAGAGGAGAGCCTAGCGGTGTGACGGACCGGGGCCGGACGCCGAGTCAGGGCCGATGGAGCCGATGGAGCAGTGACGGTAACGATGCAGGTGGAGGAGCAGAAGGAACGGAGAGTAAGGGAGCCGATGCGGGATATACAGAGAGAGAGGAGGAAGAGAGGGTGGGCACAAGGTCAAAGGAAGGGAGAGATGGAGGGAGAGGGAGAGGAAGGGAGGGAGGAGAGAGGCAAGAGAAGGAGAATGGCAAGGAAGGAAGAGCAGAGATGGGG
>SZWC01003911.1:100683-112251 GCA_023375785.1 Penium margaritaceum | reverse complement strand
CGAGACGCTCGCCCCAGGGAAGGGCGCTGGGGATCGGCGATGACCACGTCGAGCGCCAACAGGTGCCCCGTGGCCGCGTCGAGGCAGGTGATGTCCGGGCGACCCCCAGGGATGATCTCCTCCGGCTCCTCCCGCACGCCGCCCACGCATAATCGCCGCCAGCTCACGAACCACCGCGTCGTGGACAGCCTTGGGCCCGCCACCCCACGGGCACCGCAGGGCGTGCTGCGGTGCACAAGGGTGGAGACGCACCGCCGCCGGACAGGAGCAAGTCGGTGTGTGGCGGAGGTGCGCGATGGGTAACCCAAGGCGGAAGCGGCAGGAAATGCGCCAGTCCTCCGGCGCCATGTAGAGGCGGTCTGCTACGGAGCGTGGATGCGCCAGCAGCCAGTCTCCACTGTGCTCTCCCTGCTCCGACGCCATTCGCTGGAGCTGCGGGTACGCCTCCTGAGGCCCCAGATCCGTCTCGACCGCTGCCCGGAGCTCGTCCAGGCGCCAATCATGGAGCCTGGAACTGAGGTCTTGGAAAAGGCGGTGGGGGCTGCCCAGCTCACACTCTGCAAGGCCAGGCACCTCCGCGCGGAGGGACTCCGGGTAGCGCTGAAGCACCTCCTCCCTGAGGTCAGCAAAGGCCCGCGAACCCCAGGGTTCCCTGCGGGGACTCCGCTGCTGCTGCTGCCGCTGGGACGGCTGCTGCGACGGCTGCTGCTGTGACGGCTGCTGCTGCTGCTCCCCGGACTGTGGCGGCTGCTGCTGCGAACCCCAGGGACCCCTGCGGGGGGGGCGCCGCCGCTGCTGCTGCTGCTGAGACGGCTGCTGTTGCGGAGACGGCTGCTGCTGAGGAGACGGCTGCTGCTGTGACGGCTGCTGCTGCTGTTCCCCGGGCTGTGGCGGCGGCTGCTGCGGGCGCTGGGGGAGGCCAGGCAGACGGAGAAGACGCACAACAGTACACCAAGACTGCAAACGGCTGCACAGGAAGGACAACGGGCCCAGGTCTGCCAGCGGCGTGAGCCCGAGTCCCCCAAGGCGGGGGGCTGTGTGTGTGTATGTGTATGTGTGTGTGTGTACATGTGTGTGTGTGTGTGTGTGTGTGTGTGTGTGTGTGTGTGTGTGTGTGTGTGTGTGTGTGTGTGTGTGTGTGTGTGTGTGTGTATGTGTGTGTGTGTGTGTTTTCATGGTCTGCCCCTTGCCATGAGTACCGTTGATTGTACTGCCTGGTTTGACTGCGGAGGAGTTGTTGAACACCTCATCTGACTTTAGATTTGGATTCCTCGGATTTTTCCATGCAAGATGGAGCTCTCAAACTCTTGATTTTAGTGAGTATTCAGAAAGCTAGCCTAGCCAAAGTTTTGGGTGTTGCACAGGTGGAATCTGGTACCCGCCATGGGTGGCGGGATAATCCACCACCAGTGATCCGAGCTTGTCTCCAACGAGCTCCAAATGCAACAAGGCCATGAATGAAGTGACCAGAGGAAAAAAGAGTACTCATTTACCAGGATGAAACTCTCCTTGACTTCTGGGTGAGGAAAGGCGCTCTGACGGGTCATCGTCGAAGCGCCTCCCGTTGCTTAGCAAATAAGGCAAGGTGGGTAGCTCCACCAAGAATTACTTTGACAGCCATAGCAGGGACTCTACTGTTGACATGGTGTGCCCCTTGCCATGAGTGCCGTTGATCGTACTCCCTGGTTTGACCACTGAGGAGTAGTTAAACACCTAATCTGACTTTAGATTTAGATTTCTTGGATTTTTCCATGCAGGATCGAGCTTTGAATCGCTCCATTTGAGTGAGTATTCAGAAAGCTAGCCTAGCCCGAAAATCGGGTGTTGGGCGTGTGGAATCTGGTACCCGCCATAGGTGGCGGGATAATCCACCGCCAGTGATCCGAGTTCATTTCCGATGGGCTCCAAATGCACTAGGGGCATGACTGAGGTAACCATAAGGATATCCTTGACCAGGATGAACATCTCCTTGACTTTTGGGTGAAGAAAGGCGCTTCAACGGGACATCGTCGAAGCGCCTCCCGTTGCCTAGAGTGCAAGGCCAGGTGGGCGGCTCCACCAAGGGTTACTTCGACGGCCGTAGCAGGGGCTCTGCTGCTCCGTTTTGGGCGTGCTTCAATGCGTTGGAAAGCTCAGATCACAGGCTATAAGGATCTGATGTAATCTCACTATGACAACTAACAAAAACGTGTTTCGATTCAGATCTACTGAATGCGACGTGTTCTGCCCACTCACATCCGTGATTCTTGTGCTCCACACTTTTCACCATTGGTGTCCATTGGCTGCCAGAACCTTGGTAGCGTGTATCACTGAGAGCTAGGCATCCTTGAGTTTGCCTCCACACCCACTAGAGCCAACAAAAGGGTTATGGGCCCACGTGCCTAGAAGGACCCTAGCTTCTCAACTTTCACGCTACCGCCGCGCGCCACGACAATGACCGAGCAAGAGAGCTGCATAGACGTCCTCCTGGCTGGCGGGAGGGACTTCCCCTTGTGGAGGTGGACCATGGAGGTCTATCTTGATGACAAGGGACTACTTGAGCTGGTCAGAGGTGAAGAGAGAGCTCTTGCGGTGTCCGCGACGGCCGAGGAGGTGGAGGCTTTCGAGAAGCGCAACAACGAGACGCTTGCTTTGATCGCAACGGCGTTGTGCCCGGCACAACGCGCGCATGTCCAAGGATGCACGAAAGCCGCGAAGGCTTGGGCATGGCTCTGCAATGCACACAACCCGTCGTGTCTTCAGCAACGTCTCCTCCTCATCAAATGGCTTTTCACCCTCCAAGCCGATGAGGAGACCAGCCCATCGGAGCTCGCGCAAGAGGTCAAGTCGATGGTGTCCCACTGTCATCAGGCGGGATGGGCCATCGACTCCCAATTGCAAGTAGCGGCGCTCCTCCTGGCCCTTCCTAACAGCTGGGCCTCTACAATCACCAGCGATGGTGATCTACGGGACAAAATGCTGACGTTCGAAGAGGCGGCACAAGTGGTGTGCGACCGGTGGACCAAAACCACCGTGGCAGAGCAAGGAATGATGTCCGCAGCATCAGCCCTGATCATCCGCTCTCAAAGAGGAGAGGGAGATCAAGGTGAGGACAGGACACATCCACGTCACGCCAAGAAGGGAGAGTGGCATCAGTGTGGCCAGGAGGGCCACTGGAGAAGGGACTGCACAAGGGGAGCTGCGGATCTGGTCATGAAGGTGGCAGAAGGGCAGCAGACCAACGTGGCGGTAGCCGACTTTGTACGCTCCACAAGGGGAGCTGAGATGGTAGAACCTGAGGCAGGCGAGCGGCAGGCGTGTTTGGAGCGAGGAGGCTCCAACAGGCCCCAAAAGGGGACCTGCTACAAGTGTGGCCAGCAGGGTCACTGGAAGGCGACGTGCATAGCGGAAGCCGTGGACTCTGACAAGTGTGTCGGGAGAGGACGGCAGGCCGAAGCAGTTGTCGACACGCCATGCAGCAGTGATCAGCTCCATGCTGCGGGAGCTGATGTGGTCGGGGACCACAAGGCATGCAACCTCCACAACCTCCAAGGGGGAGCAGAAGGCGCGGCAACAAACAGGGGCTGCCGCCATACATCACAATGGAGGTGATGTGCTCCTAGGAGGCAGAAAGCAGGTGGAGGAGTCGGCCGGGATGAAGGACGCTGTGGTGAGGAGGCTTGAAGCGCCTGACTTGCGACAGAGGTGCTGTCCGTGAGTCACCTCGTTGAGGAGGGACTCGAAGTGACCTTCACGAGGAAGGGCTGTCTCCTAAAAGAGGAGGGCAGTGGACGTGTCATGGCACGTGGTGCACACAAAAGAGGTATGTACCGGATACGTGCCGACGTCCTCACGAGGAGCAGCCGTGACTACGACATGGACAGTCGTCAAAGCAAGGAAGCGGTTGCAGTTGCATCCAAGAAGGGACAACCTGAGGGTGCAGTGGGTGGTATGGAGGGTACCATCCGGGCTGGGTCGGGAGATCTAGACCAGAAGGCACGCGATGCAACGGGACGCCGGGTGATGGGTGCACGGCCTCCAAAGGAGGCAAGAGAAGTGGTCCAGGTGGCAGACCAGCCGGGGGAGAGCATCAACGGCAGGTGGCCTAGCTCTCCTAAAGGGCAAAAGGGGCCCAGTGCTGCGAGAATGGTGAACCGGAGCCACAAGGTAGGCCAGACGGGCGCTGTCGAGTTCCATGCGGGAGCGGTGGTGGCTGTAAGGAGGACCATGCAGCAAGACGAAGACGACAAGGAGGCGTGTCCTCAAGGGGAGCACAAGGGGCTCCACACCTCAGCAGAAGGGGAGCAGCTACGATAGTGATTTCAGGGCCAAAATGTGACTGCTCAAGTGTTGGCACGGGGTTTCGGCACGTCCCGTGCACAGGGCTCCGCCTCGCGGACTGAGAAGAAGAAGAGTGGCGGTAAAGGGCCGCGCTCTCAACCGGAGAAAAACGTGCTCCGGGCTGCAGAGGTGGTCGACCGGGGCCACAAGGTGGGCACAAAAGGTACCATCAAGTCTCAAGAGGAGGCGTCGGTGGTGGCTCGGAGGACCACACAGCAGATTGAGGACACCGTGAGGGCAGGTCCTCAAAGTGAGCCAAGGCGGCTCGGTGTTGCAGCGGACCAGGACATAGAGCACCGCGCTACAGAAGGCCCGGCAGTGGGTGCACCGCAACAAAAGTGGGTGGGGGTGGTCCGGAGAAATGTGCAACAAGGGATGAGCGGCAGCAAGTGGCTGGGCTCTCCATCGGAGCAAAACATGCTCTGAGCGGCTGAGCAAAGGACCAGGCCGCAAGGTGCGGTCAAGGTGTTGGTGGCTTCAAGCCCTCAAGGAGGAGGAAAAGCACTCAAGGGGTATGGAACGGAGGATGCGGCGTGCAAACCGGCATCTACGGCATCCGCAAATGAGACGGATGAACCATGCTACATGCATAGGTTGGGAGAAGGGAGTGGGATCTTTGGTTCTCCAACTTCTCCCAAAGAGGGGGAGACGGTGCATGAGGAGTGCGGCGAGGGAGCTGAGACCAAAGGACCGGCACCGGAAGCCCTCCCCAAGGGGGAGAGGCATGCACGTTTGGGACGTGCGACAAGACAGCGGCAGCAGCGTAGGCGGCGGCTTAAGGAGCAGTCGCAGCTGCAGCTCCACGGATCCCGCGAGGCTGGTTGTAACAAAGGGTAAGCCAGTGCTGGGAGTGTAGGCGGCAACAGCTTGGTCAAAACAGCACGCGCAGAGGCGGTGTCATCAAGGGCCAAGATCAGCACCAAGGAAGCACTACAGCAAGGTGGGGGAGGTGTGCAGCACGCTGGGCCAAGTTCGCAAGGTGCCGAGGGTGCTAAAAACACAATGGTACCCAAGGCACACTCGGAGGCGCTTGAGGACTCAAAAGGGAGTCCGAGGTCTCTGAAGGCGGGGGAGGACTCCGCAAAGGGTTGCGGGTCTTCCATGTAAGGAGGAGCAGTCCAGCGAGGAGGCAAGTACTCCCAGGTCATCTCGGGGAGGTGGCCGATTGCCGTGGCAAGCAGCAACACCAAGACAACAAGGGTCACAAGGCTCGCCATGAGGGTGCTGCCAAGTCCCATACGAGGGAACAGGTGACGACAGCATGGAGCAAGGCATCCACCTCTATGTGTTGTGATTGGTGGAGGGCAGCTAAGGAGATTTGCTCACAGTGGCAGCTTGGCCGGGCAGCAGAGCATGGTAGATGTTCAAGGACAGGGCATCAAGGCTGCGGTGCAAGGGGGAGATTGTTGACATGGTGTGCCCCTTGCCATGAGTGCCATTGATCATACTCCCTGGTTCAACCACCGAGGAGTGGTTGAACACCTAATCTGAATTTAGATTTTGAATTCCTTGGATTTTTCCATGCAGGATTGAGCTTTGAATTGCTCGATTTGAGTGAGTATTCAGAAAGTTAGCCTAGCCCGAAAATCGGGTGTTGGGCGTGTGGAATCTGGTACCCGCCATAGGTGGCGGGATAATCCACCGCCAGTGATCCGAGTTCGTCTCCAATGGGCTCCAAGTGCACCAGGGGCATGAATGAGGTAACCATATGGACCTCCTTGACCAGGATGAATTTCTCCTTGACTTCTGGGTGAGGAAAGGCGCTTCGACGGGTCATCGTCGAAGCGCCTCCCGTTGCCTAGAGTGCAAGGCCAGGTGGGCGGTTCCACCAAGGGTTACTTTGACGGCCGTAGCAAGGGCTCTACTGATCCGTTTTGGGC
The DNA here is from genome assembly GCA_023375785.1 of Penium margaritaceum. Classification (NCBI taxonomy): domain Eukaryota; kingdom Viridiplantae; phylum Streptophyta; class Zygnematophyceae; order Desmidiales; family Peniaceae; genus Penium; species Penium margaritaceum. Next base: position 106,051 of record SZWC01003911.1, on the reverse strand, counting down.
GTGCTTGGATGTGTTGGAAATATTAGATCAGAAGCTATAAGGATCTGATGTAATCTCACTGCTAAAAAAAACGTGTTTTGATTCAGATCTACTGAATGCGACGTGTTCTGCCCACTCACATCTGTGATCCTTGTGCTCCACACTCTTCACCATTGGTGTCCATTGGCTGCCCAAACCTTGGTAGCGCGTTTCACTGAGAGCTAGGCATCCTTGAGGGTGCCTCCACACCTACTAGAGCCAACATCTACTTCTCTGATTTGGGTGTGCTTGGATGCGTTGGAAAGCTTAGATCATAGGCTAGAAGGATCTGATATAATCTCACTAAGTAAAAAAAACATGTTTTGATTCAGCTCTACTGAATGCGACGTGTCACACTGACTCACATCCGTGATCCTTGTGCTCCACACTCTTCATCCAGGATGTCCGTTGGCTACTCCAAACATTGGTAGCGTGCATCAGTGAGAGCTAGGCATCCTTGAGGGCGCCTCTAAACCCATTAGTAAGAACAAAGGGTTATGGGCCTACGTGCCTAGAAGGACCCTAGCTCTACAACTTTCACGCTACAGCCGTGTGATATGGCAATAACCAAGCAAGAGAGCATTGGCGCCGTCTCGCCGTTTGAGCTAACGAAGGCAACAAAATAATTGATATCATGCAGTAGATTGAGTCCCTTACTACCGAGTGCGTTGCCACTGATGATCAACCCTCTGCTGCGAGCAATGATCCTTCTCCTGGCCTTGCCGAACAGTTGGAGTCCCATGATCACCGTTGTAAGAAGCTAGTCTGCCGATCAGCTGAATTACCCGAAGGTGGCTGAGTACATCTGCAATGAATGGATGCGGCGTGGTGGGAGAGAGAGTGAAGCAACATCAATTTCTGTCTATGCCGTCCACCCTCAAGGTGGAGGGGGAGGCAAGAAGGGGAAGGATGCCAAGCAGGACACTAAGAAAGGTGAAAAGAATGGGGACTGCTACGTCTGAGGAAAACAAGGCCACTATGCACGTAACTGCCCCAACAAGATGTCAAGGCAGCCGGGTAAGGCTGAAAAGAAGGACAACCATGCAATGATGGCAAAGGATTCTGCCAACTTGACACATGTGGGAGTCTCTGTGATTAATTCCAGATTGGGCCGCCACACGCAACACAAGCGGTCAGAATTCATGACCTATGGTGCCTCGGAGCGGCGCATGACAGTGGCCAAGAGCAAACCGGATTTGGCTGCCAGTGAAGACAATGTTCACATTGAGGTGGATGTGGACGGTGAGGCTGACATGAGCACGATTCATGACGTGCTACACATGCCCCACTTTGGAGAACATCTGTTATCAGTGAGGTGCCTTATCAACAAGGGGCTCGAAATGCTCTTCAACAAGAAGGAGGCCATCATTTGGAAGGAGGGGGACGGCCAGGTGATTGCACGTGGAAAACAAGAGGATGACTTACACTTGCTCGATGCAAAGAGCCTCGGCAGTCGGACGTGATCCAATGTTTCCCACCTCACGAAGAAGGACGATGGAGACCTAGACCTGTGGCACCGTTGCCAGTGTGACATGGCTCCCTCAACTATGAGGGACATGATGAAGAAGGAAGTGGTGCGGGGTCTTAAGGTCAAGAGCCTTGACACAACCAAGAATGCCGTGTGTGAGCCGTGCGTGATCGGCAAGGAGACACGGCAGCTATTCTACGGCAAAGGGACATGTGGATCGGCGAGGTTGGAGGTGGTGCACACTGATGTGTGTGGGCCATTCAAGAGCTCCATTGGGGGCACTCACTATTTTGTGACCTTCATTAATTATCACAGCCGCAATCTCTACCTCTACATCATCAAGAGTAAGAGCAATTTCTTGTTGTGCATGGAGGAGTTTGTGGCGGTAGTGGAGCGGCAAACAGAATTGAAGGTGAAGGCGTTTTGGAGTGACAATGGCGGCAAGTACAAAGGCTTCTTGGCATGGATGAATAACAAGGGGATCGCGTGGCAGAAAACTATGCCACATTCTCCGCAGCAGAATAGTATTTTCGAGAGGGCAAACAGCACCATCCTCAATATGGTCCGGTCCATGTTGAGCGATGCCGGCCTCACAGAACGGTACTGGGGTGAGGCGGCACGGATAGCGGCGTACATCATGAACCTGACACCAATGAAGCCGCTAAAAGACACAGATTTTATGGTGTGGAAGACACCACAAGAGGTGTGGAGCAAGAGGAAGCCAATTGTTGCTCACCTTCGCATGTTTGGCTGTGTTGCAGATACTGTTGTTCAGGCACGGGAGGGGCGGGGCAAGCTGGATCCGCGGACTCCCCGATGCATCTTCATTGGGTACAGAGCAGGAGCAAGGTGTACCGGCGCTTTCAACCCGCAGGGGTAGCAGATCATGAAGAGTCACGATGTCACATTTGACGAGGACACCTATTGGACGGACAAGGATGCGGGTCTCTTCAAGTGTGGGGAGTGGCTGCCTCTCATGAGGGGGAGACACTGGATGACGCAAAAGAGGGGTGACGTCAGAGTAGCTCCAAGCGGTGAGAACCATCTAGGGTATGGAGGAGTGGTTGATTTGCATTCAGCCACGTTGAACAATGAGTCCGAAGCACCGGCAGCAGTGGAGCTGAAGGAGGAGGCGGAAGTGAGCCCGCATCTCCACAATACCCGAGAGAGGGGGAGCAGACCAGCGGTGCGAGTGGAGCCGCAAGTGGGCAACAGCACCAGCGGCAGCAGCGGCAGCCTCAACAACAGCAGCCCCAAAGAACCAAACGTCAGAGGCTGGCAAAACGGTATGATGTCGCGGAGGGCATCTGGACTGGACATCTGGGTCGCTTGAGCATTCTTTACGCAAGAGGAGTCCAAGACTGTCTAAGAGGCTTTGCAACGGAAGGATGGGGCTCAGTGGGAGAGAGTTATAAAATCTGAGCTCGCCTCCCATGAACAAAATAGGGGCAGCTGATCAACAGGCCGGAGGGCGCACAAATCATTGGCTCCAAGTGGATCTTCAAGAAGAAGCTCACCAAGGAGGGGAAGGTGGAGCGGTGCAAGGCATGGCTGATTGCAAAGTGGTACGCCCAGAGGGAGGGTCAACACTACGATGAGACCTTTGCACCAGTGGCAAAGTTCGCTTCCATCCGCTCCATCCTCTCGGTGGCAGCAGTACGCAACTACTAAGTTCACCAAATGGATGTGAAAACTGAATTCCCCAACGGCCATGGCTGAAGCAAGCGCCACTCATATGGTACCTGAAAATGGACGGCTCCATGGCCGAGCTTGGCTTCAAGCGCTACGAAGCGGATTAGAGTGTGCACATGCGGAAGCAGTCGGGGTTAAACCAGATTGTGGTCATTTACGTGGATGAACTCATCCTGTTTCATCAGACATGGAGGAGTTGGTGAACCTGAAGCGGCAGCTGGGCGGCCCTTTGAAAATGGCAGACATGGGTGAGCTCCAGTACTACCTCGGTGTCGCCATCAAGAGGGACCACAAGGCACGCACGCTGGAGATGGGGGAGGAATAGTACGTGCAAAGGGTACTCCAGCGCTACAACACTGAGGAGTACAACCCCATCGCCACACCCATGACTACCACATGTGAGCTGACATCAAGCATGGGGCCGAGCACGGATGAGGAGAAGGAGGATATGGTAGGTGTGCCATACCAGTCCATTGTGGGGAGCATCATGCACACCATGGTGGTGACTTGGCCTGACCTGACCTTCCCGTAGAGCCAAGTACGCAGCTATGTTGCTGACCCCGGGCCACTACATTGGCAAGCGGTGAAGCAGATCCTCCGCTATTTCAAGGCGACAAAACAGTTGTGGCTCGTGTTTGAAGGGGGAGCGCATGACGACTCCCTCAAATTGTTCGGCTACTCCGATGCCGACTGGGCTGATGATGTGGATGAAAGAAAATCAACGTCAGGGTACATGTTTGTGCTTGGTGGTGTAGTAGTTTCATAGGCAAGTAGGGAGCTGGACTGTGTGGCACTATCCAGCAGTGAAGGGAGGTACATCATGCTCGCGAATGCTGCAAAGGAGGCGGTGTGGATACGGCGGCCATTAAAGAAGATCGGGGTGCCACAAAGGAAACCGACGCTACTCAATGTCGAAAACATGAGTGCCATTAGCACCACCCAGAATCATGTGCAGGAGGACCATGCACATTGAGATCCAGCGTCACTACGCACGAGACTTGGTGGCGAAGGGAGATGCAGCTATTGTGCATTGTGGCACTAAGCGCATGCTTGCCAACGCCATGACCAAGGCACAGCCCATGGATTGGCATGATACAAGCTTTATGGAGCTCGGTCTGCGCTGTGGGGTTTGAAATGCGACAGGTTCCAAGGACAGGGCATCAAGACTCCGGTGCAAAGAGGAGATTGTTGTCATGATGTGCCCTTTCCCATGAGTGTCGTTGATGGGACTCCTTGGTTTGACCACTGAGTAGTATTTAAACACCTCATGTGACTCTGGATTTGGATTGCTTGGATTTTTTCATGCAAGATCAAGCTTTGAATTGCTTGATTTCAGTGAGTATTCAGAAAGCTAGCCTAGCCCAAAGCTTGGGTGTTGGACGGGTGGAATTTGGTATCCGCCATGGGTGGCGGGATAATCCACCGCCAGTTATCCGAGTCCGTCTCCAACGGTCTCCAAATGCACCAGGGCCATGAATGAAGTGACCAGAGAACTTTCTTGACTAGGATGATACTCTCCTTGACGTTTGAGCGAGGAAAGACACTCCCACGGGTCATCGTCGAAGCGCCTCCCATTGCCTAGCAAGTCAGGCAAGGTGGGTGGCTCCACCAAGGGTTGCTTTGATGGGCGTAGTAGGGGCTCTACTGCTCTGATTTGGGCATGCTTGGATGTGTTGGACAGCTTACATCACATGCTATAAGAATACGATGTAGTATCACGAAGCAAAAAAAATGTGTTTTGATTCAGTTCTACTGAATGCGACGTGTTGTAATCACTCACATCTGTGATCCTTGTGCTCCACACTCTTCACCAAAGGTGTCCATTGCCTGCCCCGAACATTGGTAGGGTGCATGAGTGAGAGCTAGGCATCCTTGAGGGTGCCTCTACACCCACCATCACCAGCAGTGTGTTCATCTGTACATGTGCACATCTGTGTCTATGTGAATGCATGTATGGATAAATGCGTATGTGTATGTGTGCATGTGTACATGCATGCTTGCATGAATGGATGTGCACGTGACTGTTCTCGGGTGTACGTGCATGTGAGCGTGTATGTGCATGCACATACATGCGTACACACACACACACACACACACACACACACACCAAGCACATCAACATTGAGCATCACTTTGTACATGAGCACATTTCATGCGGCAATGTCTCTATCGTGGGTGTCGACACACAGT